>CASBWL010000023.1:0-5000 GCA_949130495.1 Sambucus nigra | reverse complement strand
AGCAGTGTGGGATTGCTATGATGGGAGATCGAAAATTAATCGAGAGTGTCTCAACTACTTGTTCTCCAGTATATTGTGAGTTGCCATCTTCTAGGAAGGACCGGACTTTGATTCAAGTCGATATTTGTCATCGAAATGGTGGGAACTCACCGCAGATAAGTTCTCTTGGAACAATTTCAAATGATTTTGTGGAGAATATTGGGTCATCTTGCTTGGTTTCTCCTTCAGTAGCTTCAAATACTTCTGGTGGCAATCAAGTGTTTCATGCATCGTCATCCGGCAATCTTGAGAGGAAAGCGAGGATGGGAAAAAGTAGTGTTGATAACAAGGCTAGCAGAGTCGATGATGCCAAGAGTGAGATTCAATCTCTTGTCAAGCTCAACTTAAAGCTTCTAAGCAGAAATAAAAAGTTAGGTACGAGCATTCTGTTTAAGCTTATGATTCCTATCTATAAACGCATGCATGTTTTTGTTGTCCACTACTGTGTTGTTAGTGTATATGGTGAGCATGTGTTGTGTTGACAGGTTAAACAAACCTTGGTGTCTTAATATGTCTTTCTGAGTGTTTTTTTCCAAGTTATCTAGACAGTTACAGTTTTGCCAAAACATGGTCAAATAAAAGGGAGAAGTCCAAAAAAGTATGAAAAAAAAAGTGAACGTTCAAGTTTTTGCAAATAACCCCTGATTCTGAACTATGTGTTTTGTCTTAAATACCCCTTTTTGGGGACTTTTTAGCGACACATTGGGAATCTGCAACAAAATGAAAGGTTCAGGGGTTTCTTGCATTAAAAGAGTTAAAGGAGTTCTTTGCAACATATGCAGAGTTAAGGGTTCTTTTTGCAATCTATCATTTTGATTGATTTTTCATTTTTCTGAATGATGATTGGTTGATGTTTAAAGTACCAAACCTGCTTCTATTATAATATGAGAAGAACATGAAGAGTTGTATTCATTCAAGCTCAATGATTTACAGCTTCAAGAGTCGTATTTATATACAAAGATAAGAGAACAGAAATAACAGAAAATTACTAATGACAGCTAACTTCTAACTAACTAATGACAGCTAACTTCTAACTAATTAATTGACATATAATTATCTGACTAACTATGCTGACAACAGTCTCTAACTAACTAACTGATATGATAAATATTTTTGAACATAGATATGATAAATACAAAGAAGAAGTTTATATGATAATAGGCCCCCTTAAGATGAAGCATGAAGATTGTGAATGCCCATCTTGCCAAGAAGAAAGTGAAATGGTTGGTGTCCAAGAGGCTTAGTGAATTGATGAGCAAAAGAAACATGGAGAGTCTTGATGATGCCATCTTTGATCTTGTCACGAATAAGATGACAATCAATTTCGATGTGTTTAGTTCTCTCATGAAAAACAAGATTAGCAGCTATATGCAAGGCTGCTTGGCTGTCACAAAAAGTAAAGCAGGATGTGGATGAGGAATCTGTAAATCTTTGAGAATATTGAGGAGCCAGGTGATTTCACACACAATGACCACCAGTGCCGGCTCATGCCCTAGGCAGGTGAGGCTGCTGCCTAGGGTCCCACCACATTTAAGGGCCCCTAGTTTCAATAACTATTTATTGTATTATATATAAATAAATATATCCATTTGAAAAAGTAAAAAATTTCTTATTTTCAAGACTATTAAAAACAATCCACTATCTAAAACCCATTAGACTACAACACTACTCCTTGTTTTATTATAGCTGTTTCATCTCTCTCTCTCTCTCTCTCTCTCTCTCTCTCTCTCTCTCTCTCTCGCGTCTTCCTCATTCTATTTATATTGTAAAAAAATCTCTACAAAACTTATCCAGAAAACAAATATGGTCATCCAAAAAACAAATCTGGTGGTGCTATAAAACTTCTCTCTTACAAGGTTTGTTTTAAATATATACTATATGTATATTATATTGTTAATGCTATTATATTTTATTTTACTTTTTTTCTCTTTTTTATTTTAGGAAATTGTTTAAACTTAAATAATTATTCTATTAATATGTTTTTAAATGTTGACAGGTTAAAAGTGAATATTCATTTTTGCAATTGGAGAAGTTTGTTGTTTTGTTCGGATAATTAGATTGAATATACATCGTCGTGACCAGGTTCTATTGTTCTATAATATTGATATTTATTTGTTTATGTGAAATAATTAGAAGAGATCATATTGTAGCAGCTAGATTTACTTTTTGTTTGTGAATATATTCATATTTGTGGTACCTAACATCGACTATATCGCAAGAAAAATTAAATGGGTTAGCTATATTATCCATTGAAAAAAATATCGTAATAAACCTCGAATACAAAAATATAATTCATGATTTTGCATCTCAAAAAGCAAGAAAAATAAATTTCAATTAATTAATTTTATAAAAAAAGTTATTGAGAAAATGTGACATATATTTAATATAATATAATAATTTTTATAATAAAAGGTCCCCATATTAATTTCTAGCCTGGGGCCCCGATTTTGCTTGAGACGACCCTGACAGTGACAGCTATGGACCTGTATTTAGCCTCAACGGAAGATCGGGAAATAGTTTGTTGCTTCTTGGATTGCCATGAAATGAGAGAAGTGCGCAAAAAATACAAAGCCCAGTAATAGATCTTCGAGTGTCAGGACAAGCAGGCCAATCAGCATCAACTAAGGCTTGTAATTGAAGATTGGAAGAGTTGGAGAAAAAGAATCCTTGACCTGGTGTGGCTTTAATGTATTCAAGAATTCTGTGAACTACTTGAAATGAGAGGTTCGTGGTTTAGAGAGAGTGGCTAAGCTTATGGACTGAGTAGAACAGATCAGGTCTGGTTATGGTGATGTATAGAAGCTTGCCAATAAGTTTTCTATAGGTGCTGGGGTTCTCAAGAAGTTCACCTTTATCATTACTCAATTTGGAATGTGTATTTATGGGAAATGTAGCAGGCTTGCTGCCTAGAAAGCCAGCATCAGACAGTAGTTGAAGAGCTGTGACACCCCGCCTAATAAAATACTGGGCGATCAATCCTGTACCAAATTAAAACAGGAGTCTCATATGGTTCATTCTTAGCATCACTGTCGAAAACCAAATTAATTACTAATAACCTATTAGGCTGGCGTCAAAATTATTATTTAACTAATCTTTTTAGACAAACCATTCAAATCAAAACATCCACAACAGTTTATAAATAAAACTGAACGAAATAAAATAATCGAGCACTCGATTTAGCATCATACAACCAAATCGAATGGCCGCACTAAAAGGTGGTAAAAGAATAAATAAATGCGGTTGGGTTATTAGCCCGAATGTTTATACAGTACCTCCTATCTAGATTACAAGGATAGAAGAGCCTGCAACAATCCTGCATCCATCCACAGCTGCTGCAGCTGACCTCTAACTTGAAGGAATCGTCATCCAGGCATCCCTGTGTTTGGACACCTATATATATATATATATATATATATAGCAAAAGAGAGGAAAAATAGATAAATGGGTCAGAGCCCAAGTTGTGAAAATATTTTGCAAGTGCATAAATGCTATATTTAAAATATAGTTTATCTCATATTTAAATTGGTATCGCACTCCATTAGATACCCCTCACCCCTCCTCTAATAGTGCACACCTAACGCATCCGTTTAAGACATCCTAGTTAAGCTACCCCGCCTAACTAATCTAATTCACCTGTCCTCTAGAAATCTCGAAAACCCGAGTACTAAGGGATAAACTTCTCTCCATTCTCAACACTGCATTATGTTCGTGCGTGAGGTGTCTCGCGAAGCGAAATCCAAACAAAGAACCCCCCCGATACACTACTACTTGGCAGTGTCAATCGTCGAGATCCATTAGGCCTTCAGTACACAACGTATATATACACCCATATAAATACATATACATAACATACCCATATTATTATACATATCACAATTTAAGTCCGGATAAAACCTCCCGGAATGAGAATAAATCTTTATTCAGTTTATCTCTATACTCTAGTTAGAGATATATATATTCTCTTGTTCTCATACACAAGTGATATACTATACACACAAGTACATTAACCATCCCAACGAGCTATAACTCGAGGATGCAGTCTCTCAATGCTATCATCTTCCAGAGAATTACTCACATACCATCTCGGGTACCAGTGGTCGGACTAAATAACACTGACATGGTAAAAACCAAATCACAACGTATGGGAAGCGGTCATAGTTCCTCCCCGGAAATGAGACGAAACATACCCACCACATCTCACCCCTAATAAAAAATCACACAATATAACAATGGACGCTATGACCGGGGGACTATACGCTCCCTACTCCTCAAGCCAGGGACCTCACCCACATCGCTCAACTTCCCATGATAGCATTAGAGGGGTATGCTTCACATAAATATACCATTCACACACAGATATATTTGTATTTCCGTATAATAATATATATACTGTAATCACATCGTATATATATATATATATATATATATATTCTTTATCACTTCTCAAATTTATATATATATGGCTATAATTGCCAATCTCATATAGCGATAGCCAATAACCCCAAATGTTCCCATTCGTAATAATATTTAAGTATAAAAGCACTCATACACTTAAAATACTAAACCCAAAAGTAATCTCTCACTTCATATATAACTCGTACCTTAATCACTTTATAAGGATTTATTTATAAAATCCCGAATATACCAATTCGTAATAATTCCATCGTACTCACATCCTAGGATTTACTCAAATACAATCGGCACATATATTATCTAACTAGATAAATATATCTATACTCGCTTGCCGAAGACTTCCCGTGAACGTTACTCATCTTAAACCTTCATTAAATCCATACCCCGGATTGTACACTAAAATTAACCCGAGGTTCCCTCTTTCGATCTAAGGTTTACTCACCCTCAATACCATTGTATAGGAGTCCTAATATCAAATCTAGAAACCCCTAAAATGAATCTCCAAATTCATAATTTCACTTCCCTTAACCTTAAGGAAGAAAATCTCA
>CASBWL010000022.1:1245000-1503657 GCA_949130495.1 Sambucus nigra | reverse complement strand
TTGCACACGTTCACCAAAGTGATTCATTATATATTTTCGATCCTGAAATGCCAAACTATGATAATGATAACTCGAAAGACGGTTTCAAAGGTTACCTATTGAGTTGTCTAATAGGTAAAAAATCCACAAATTGTGATCATATGTGGAGCTTAGTGTAATGAGTATTTAAGCATGAAAATTACTGTGCATTGTGTTTTGATGTATTGCGTTTGTTATTTTTTTGTTTCTTTTGATGTAATAATGTTTGCTCTATTTTCCTTTATATTGTATGTTTGCCCATTGTTTTTAGGTCAATGTGAGGTTGTATGTGTAATCTGTTTGTTATGCATAAATTGATGAGATTTGAAATAATAATTATTAAATGATGTGGGCTAATGTAAAAGAAATTAAAATAATAGTAGGAGGTAATATATAATATTGCGACTTGGAAGAACATTTCTATAAATATACAACCTACGTGTAACATAATACAACCAATCCAATTTAAACGCAATCAGGGAAAAAAATAGGTATATAAAAATATTTGGGGTAAAACTTATAGTAGTAAAATTCTTGGGGGTATTTTTATAAATAAATAAAATAAACCAACTCGTTAAAACCTAACAAAATCATCAGCAACAACATCTAAAGGACATTTGACATTGCTTTCGTTCTGTGCTGTTTTTCAATTGCTCTCGTGCAGTCGTGATGCTTTTTTCGGTTGTCTCCCCCCCTCCCTCTCCCCCCCCCCCCCCCCCCCCCCACCCGCCGCCGCTTTTTTTGTGGTCCCTACTCCTCCCCTGTTACCAGCCAAGCCAACACAAGTAATTTTTTTTCGTTGCTCTCGAGTCCCTCCGTGGTGTATATATGTCAAATTTGTATGATTGGTTGTGTTTGTTTGAAGATTGAGATTCTAATTATATATTTATTTAGGGTTTTTAAATTTGAATTTAGTTAGAGTTTCTAACATTAGGGGTATTAGAGTTAATATTTAGAGTTAAAATTGGGGTTGATATATATTCATCATGTTATGCTATCAATTTTAGGGGATATTGATGTTATGTAATGCTTTACTTTTTTCGAGGATATATTATTAATGAACCTAATTTTTTTGTCAAATCAGTCAACTTATGGAGAGGTTTTTTAACAGAAAATTGGAGTCGATATCCACACTCACCCACGACTCGAGTCACCCCAGTGCTCTCCGACGCAATTTTTATTCGTGCTTCTATTTTTGGGGTTAAAATTTTTTAATCAATTAATTTTTTTCTCTTTCATTAAATTAAATAAATATTTTAGTAATTATTTGGTAAATACTCAAAAATAACCTTAAAAAAATTCCGCTCGGGAGCTCCCGTCCACGAACCCCTAAAATTATCATTAGATTAACCCCCACTCTCGACAAATTCTGGCTACGTCCCTGAACGCAATGGATGTTGATTCATCCCGCATAAGATGACAATATGTATATGACTATGGGTACTTAGACTTGGATATCCATGCATCCTTAAAACGTGCAGGTAGTAATGGGGGTGAAGGAATTATCAAAGAACCCATTTGGTGATGCCTATCTCACACTGAAGAATTCTTATAAAGTTATACGTTAGGGTATAAACCATAATGTTTTCTCGAATGGAATTCTTATATATAAGATCAAGATTAGAGATGCTGTGTTGATTGAAACACGATTGTTATGTCCAAATTAAAATTAGTGTAGTCCTACGTTATCTAATGCAGATTTAGTTAATGTAAATTTGGATGAAGATCTGCCAATTACACTCGGTCGGGTCAATCGTGTGCTTTTTAGAATAACATAAGCTTACAACACAAGCTATCTCATGTAAAATAAGAAAATATATTTTTATTACATTTTTCCCTTAACTATGATGTGTAGAACTATCCAAAAAATAAATTGTATGTTCCTTGCCATTGTGATGGCTCGACATCATTTGGATCAGGGCTACATCAAGTAGAATTCTTGTTCCAATTTGAGGAACCGACATTAATTGAGGGATCCATCGATGGAGAAAGTATTGTTGTGTGGGTAGTAATCAAAATTTTCCCCTTGTGCATTGTGCATTTGTTGTAGCTCTCTATATAGAGTTACTACTATTTGTGTACTCCAATGCAACTCAGTATTTAACATACATATGCACTCCATGGCCTACTTGTACATAAGACTCCATCATGAATGAGTTGCTTGGTAAGATTCCATTGGTGTTTTTAACTGGATGGTTGTGTTATCCCCGTTGATTGAGATCTAGACCACATCCGCCATCCACATATTATTGTGATTTTAATTCAATTTGACTAAGTCTGGCAGGGGCTGTATTGAGTTTGTACAAACACAGGCATACGAATGGTGTCAATTTAATCTTTTCCCCAACCAATCGAACATATCGAATCGCATTGGTATTTACTTGCCCATTTAGTGCGGGTAAAAGTGCCCCCGAGATAGATTCAACTAGTATTGAGCAAACTTATCTTGAGTCATGTGAATAACAAAATTTGCACCATTCTTCTACATTATGGATACTCTAAAACATTCTTAACGCTACAACCACCCCGTCGTATGAGGGAAATTATGGGGCATGTCAAAAATATTAAATATTTTTCGATAACAAGAGTCCCTCTAACACCAAATATTACCCATATGTGGGTATAGTAATAACGTACAACTCTAAGACGTTGTACGCTGAGAGCACATTGGGTAGTTCCGTATACACGAAGTCTCTATATGGGGGACCATATTTTTGAAGAAGATAAACACGTCTCCATCTATTAATGTGTAACTCAAAATTTATGGGTAACCATCCCATACATTGTTTTACGATTTATGGACTTTCAGTGATAAATCTGGGGAAGACATCGACATGGGTGTTTTTAGTAACGGGCATGACGTCGCAAAGTACTCCTATATATATATATATATATATATATAAAGAAAATGTTAATAAATTAGTATGAAAATAAGAAAGTTTACTAAGTTACATATTTAAAAACTTTTATGCCCTCGACAATCTGTCAGCAACAACTGATCCTACTAAGATCACATAGACTATTCACATCAAGCAAAGAAAGCCACCCAATATTAATAACACCTCTTACTGCCTAAAGAATACCCGACCGATTATGTAGAACCAAAATGTGTGACAAATCATTTCATCCGACATTGTTTTTGTTATTTTTCGACCATAGAGCAACACTGGCACAATGTCTGCTTTATTTTACATATTTAGTCAAATCCATTCCCGAAAAATATTTGTTTATAATATCAATTGCAATTCATTAACCTTGTGCAATGGGTACGATCTTTGATTTCATTTATAATATTTTAATTATAAGCATGCTTTAAATGGTACGTAATTGTTTAGATTCCTAGTGAGTGTTTCAGATATAGAATATAAAGGGTCAATTTAGCTTTTTTATTTTATTAAAGATAGGAATTGAACAAGTAGCTAAACTTTTTTTATTAAATAATCCACCTAAATTGGGAATCAATGATACTTACATTTTTTTGGTGGGCGAGTGAGGGGGTGGGGTGGATGCGGGTGTAACACCCCGTATTTTTTAGCATTTTTAATTACACGTGCGCACGTAACTTTTATTAAATTGAGAAAGTAACTTAAATAAATATTAATTGGAGAATAAAAGAATTAATATGTATGTGTAATTACATTTACTTGTGTGATAAGTAAATTAAAATATGTTAAATTGTATTACGTCGTAAGTGAGTAAAATCGACGAGTTTAACGGTATCTCATTCGGAATGGGTGGATAGGTTCATGTTGGGAATGAGATGGAAAATTAATGATAGATAACTTAGATGATAATTTCGAGTGTGCCAATGATCCGTAATGGACCGAGATAGTCAGAAATAGGTACTCGGGGTTGTATCTGGGTATCAGGGGTTTTTTGGCCAAACCGAACCCGTAAAAGGGTATTCGGGTCATTTTACAACTAGGGGCTGACTTGAATTTTGGATTAGGAGCCCTTAGAGTTATAATTATGGAAGGCAGATGGAGTGGTCATCCATCTTACCATCTAAGAGACCAAAGCTTTGAGAGATGAGAGAAAGGAGAAGGAGAAATTGAAGCGAAGTGATTTGGGGGGGGGGGGGGGGGGAGATTAAATCATTCCGGGCACAAGAACACTACTAAAAGAACTCAAAAAGGAAGAACTCAAAATATTTTCAATCGTAAGGAAAATATTTAACTTATTATAATTTCCAGTGTAGTTTAAATCATTCATGTAGAATTTTGGTGTAAGAAGACACAAATTTTGGGTGTAAATAACATGTAAAACAAGGATTTTTATAGATGAAATCATCAAAAGGGAATTCAATTATGATTATATATTAGATCTGATGTGAATGGAATCATAAAGATAAAATCTTAGGTTATCTAAACAATAAATGATGAAATCTTGATTTTGGGTTGAAACTATGCGTAATTCTTGATGTGAATTGATAATCCCATTGAATTAGATGTTTTCGAGTTGATTCATATATAGAAATCCGAGTTACTAAGTTTGGGATTGATGTAGAACTCATAGTTGGGGTTTGGGTGAAGATGGGAACATCAAAGGATGAAAGGAAAGAGATGAATCCCGTCAAATATGAAGGTTTGCTGCCCAGCAGAACCGAACTGGTTCACTAGAGGGAGCGAGCTGGTTCGCCCATCGAAATGGTTCGATTAGATAGAGAACCGATTTGGTCAGGCTGGCTGTCTCCCCTTGGTTGTTATGGTTTTTCGTGAACTATTTAGGATTCGTCTTGGTTTATAGAGTTCGATAGATGGAATATAACTTCAGGAAATATAGAGAAGAGATTTGAATGTACCTTGAGTTAGACGGGATTAAATTCGGGTATGAGATTTCGGGTGCATTAGGGTGAATAGCACTCGGGTAATGATTATAAAATCGGTTGAGGATTTCGGGAAAAGTTAGGCTGCATGCTTAGGTAGGATAACATGTTGGCCATAAACGTGACGTTAGACAATTAATAATAAGTGAATACTTGACAAAAATTATGAGTCGGTGTAGACTCGAGATTTGTGGGCTACTACTATGAGAGATATATGCACGATTAGCTGGTTATATATATACACATGTGCGTGTGTGTGTGTGTGTGTGATTGATATATATGTGAACCTGCCTACTCTATTCATGCTATCATTGGAGGTTGCGCGTAGTGGGCGGTCCACCCTGTGCCAACAAGTGTTGGGTCATTTTTCTAGTTCATAGAACTCTTGCATGACTGTTGTATGTGAGTTTAGAGTCCGGTGGGGGTAATTTGGTATGGTTATGACCGGATATATGTCTATGACCGCCTCTAATTTATGTGTATTTAATTTGGGATCGTTGGTGAGATTCTGACCCGGTGGCCCAAGAACGATACGTGGCGTACCTGGAGCCTGTTAGCATAATGGGGAATGCATCCGGGAGGACAATGCGGGGATGCTATGTATATACTTATAAAAGAGTGTTATATGTGTATGTGAACTTAATGAATGTGTGAACGTTAAATTGTAACTAGTGTACAATTATGTTGACTATATAATGGTGCGAATCTAATTGAGAATCACTATAACATAACTTACGTGATAGATAAGTGACATACAAATTAAAGTGGATTACATGTAATGGAAATGGGGCTAATGATAGTGTATTGGACTATGTGAAGAATAATTAGACTAGTTAGATAGGGTAACATGACTAGGAAGTTAAAAATATATGCACTAGGTGTGGACCATAGATGAGGGACGAGGATAATATCATGTGAGTGAGACTCCTGATGAACAAGGATAATTTTGTTGCATATTAATTATTGCATTTTAAATACGTGAAAATATTTTTAAAATATTTTGGGCGCTAGCCCGTATCAAAATCTTTTTCAAAACCTTTTAGGTGCTCAACCACATGGACGCCAGGGTTAGCATGTTCTTCCAGTCAGACGATGCTGCAGCAGCCGTGGATGCCTGCAGGATTTGCATAAACGCTTCTATCTTTTCTATCTAGCTAGGATGTTGCTCTTGTATTTCATTTTGGGCATGTTGCCCACAGTCAGATAACTTTCATTTTAGACTTCGTTATTTTAGGGGATCTTCCTATTAAGTACTGTTTGAAGGGGATATTTCCTAATAGGTCCTATCACAACATTTTTTCCTCAATAGGTCCTATTTGTACATACAGTGAATATTCACTGTATGTTTACAAATAGGACCTATTGGAACAAAAATCTTATTTCATGGGACCTGATGGAGCAAAAAAAAGATGTTAGGACCTACTGAACTACATATTTAGTAAACGGGACTAATTGGTAAAAACCCCGTTATTTTATCTCATTTATCGAGAGTTATTCGGTTATTTATTTAATTATGTCATATGCACTCGTTATTATATCATTGTGGTGAATGTTTATGTTGATGATTGAATGTTTACTTAAGCTAGATAATAAGTTTTTAAAATTTGACATTGTGCTTAATATGTTATTAGTAATTTAATTTGTTCGACAGTAATGCTAAGAATGAACCAGATTGAGATTCCTGTTTTATTTTGGTAGAGGATTGGCCACTCGTTATAAGAATAGGCGGGGTGTCACAGGGTGGTGGTGGTTGATGTTGGAGTCCTCAAATGAGCAAAACTTTTACATAACAAATGCCAATTCACCCTCAATATTAGTCACTATCAAAGACACATATAAAATTTAATAAACGACACGAGTGTAATATAGATTTTGAATCAATAAACAAACATTCATAATAAAAACATGTACACTCTTATCGCACTAGTATCACATATCCTAATTTATGATATATAGATTAAAGAGGAGTATCTAATATTTTGTATCATATATGAGAAACATATGTTGTAGCATACATTCTCATTTCCGCCAACTCATGGCCCGTCAAATGAAAGTCTCTACATTTCATAAAATAAGTTGCAACACTCTTTTCTACATTCTTGAAGTCTCAATCCCAATTCTTGAACTGAAAGGCTGCACATCATATATATTCGTATTAAAACAAATAGTGAGAGAGATGCAACATTATCAAGTAAAGAGATATCTTGTAATGCTATAGTTTTAGAATTTGAACAAAAATGGTAGTGATTTCATTATATAACCGGGTGTTTAGGTGCTTTCAACTATCATTACAATTCAAAAATTCGAGGGAAGGTTAGAAAATAATTGAAAATTAGTTCATTTTTTCGAAAAGTTGAAAAATGAGAAGAAATATATAGGAGTTATATGTACTTACTTTTCGATTTTTCCATAGAAATCAATTTATTAGGATTTTGGTAATAATATTTTTCATGAAAAAAATAATAAAATTATAGAACAATTTTTGGCCTTTTGCATTTACAATCATTGTTTCTTGTATAAAACAATTTATGATTGTTTTTGCATTTACAATCATGGTGAAACTTTGGGGATTGATCTTCCTCTTCTTAAAAATTTTGTCCTTGCTCCTGGGTTGTTGATCCTATCTGCATGATCAGTTGGAAGTTAGATCATTTTAAAGAATATGGTTGCATGTTATGAAATTATGTTTAGTCCACTTAGCTTGATGCTCGGTTGCCTCTGATATTTGGGTCGTTGTTCATGTCTACATGGACTGTTGGATGTTATCTTGAAAGATGCATTTGATTGCTTGTCAAGTAAAGATGTTTAGTTCTCTCTAATGGTTTCTCATTTTCCTCAGACCTTTGAGATATTCTTCAAGATTTACAAGAAAGGCCATGTTTTCCCTCGTTTGAAGTTGCTGGAGATCCTTTCTTGTGATCTGATGTGTTCAGGCTTGATTTTTCTTGAGGATTTGTTTGATGAGTTTGTCTTTCTTGGAGGATTGATGGTCCATCATTGAGTTTTGATTAGTTTGAAGTTGGGTTTGAGCAGTGGTTTTGGTCTGTAAATGGTTTTCTCTGTGTGTGGTTTGGCTTGAGTGTTAATTGTTTGGTCTGATAGAGATTGAAGTCATCGAAAGGTCGAGTCTTGGGTTTGTTGCTTGTGTCAGTGGGTTTGTACGTGTTGTATGTCTATTGGTCCCTTTAGAGGTGGTGGACGCATGGGGGATTTATGACATTACATATCTTGTCCATTTTGTTGTTCCTATTATTGGGTTGGATTGGGTTATTCAATGGTTTGGGTAATGAGAATGTCAATGTTAGGCCTTTGTTTGTTGGCTGAGTTTATGTTGGTTTGTGGGCCTCCGTGCCTTTTTTGTTGCGTTTATGCATTTCATGTTTTAGCCTTGGGCTTGTGTTTGGACTCTTTGTATGATCTTTGGGCTTTTGCCTTTTAGTAACATTATTCACATTTTACCCCAAAAAAACGTTTCACGATGTTATTCTATTTTAGTTTGTAACTACCATTATCAAGGAGAAAAGTATTATGGTTAAAGGTTTACATGTGTTTGTGTTTAATACCATAACGGGCTGAACGTGTGTGCTATATAACCCAATACATAAAACAGTCTCTATTTTTAGGTGGGAACATGCGGCAACGAAAAAATAATGTTACACATAAATTATAAATACAAAGATATTGTGCTTTGGTATATAAAGACAATATAACTTACCAATTAAAATAATTTTCCACCTATTTTGTGTGCTTACCATTACTATCATAGTAATCACCACTTTCTCCAACTTACCATATCATATTTGAGATGATTACAAAGTTGAAAAATAATTAGAAAAAATTAATTATTACAAAAAATTGAGAAATAATCAAAATATATTAGCAGTATAGAGAGATACAACGTTTTTCATGTTTTTGTAAACTCTTTTTTAAGGAGTTTTTACATATAGGTCATATATGAAGAGATTTTCCATAAATAAGTTATAATGACTTTCCAACCATCAAATATGTCATATTCCTAATTTTTTGGAATTTTTTTCACAACTTTACCCTTTTGTAACCAACCATAGGTAACTTTTTAGGGAAGATATACAAGTGGTTGAACTCTTTTTCTTCCTATTTTTACTCTTCAAATGATCAAAACATTTGATTTACAAATTCATTTTATGCAAAATTACTATTTTTGTAATCTCATCACCGAAATCTGTCAAACAAGATCCATGAAGCACATAATATTTCAAAGAAATGAAAAAAATACACAGAGATTAAAATTTACTGTGTTCATCGAACAACGAAATAGTTTTATATCTAGTACATCTTCACAGACATGAAACATTTACTGTGTTAATATTACACAAACAGTAAAATTTATCGTGTTCACGAGAAAATGAAACAATTTTATATCTGGAATATTTTCATAGACGTTAAACATTTGCTGTGCAAACATTATACTGATAGTAATATTTACTATTTGCCTAAAAACAAAAAAAAAACACGTTGTGAGTGCAAGAATTGTCACAATAAAAGATCCAAAAAGCAATACCAAGGAGAAAACAAACAATCACACAATAACAAATGTATGTGGTTTGGCAACTTGCCTACGTCCACGGAGAGGTTACTTTTCTTTATTAGTGTCTCTTAAATGATTGAAGTTACATCCCTTTGTCCCGAGCCAAGGTTTACAATATATAGTTGTAAAGATAAGTGATTGAATTGTACAAGTAACTCAACCATCTTGTAGACAACTCGTGGTGTCCCTAAATATCTCCTTTGAGATTCTTGGTAAACGTTTTGAGTCTATCTCCATTCATTTAAGCACATTTTAAATACGCGGGTCTAAATAAATATTTAAGTTGGGTCAGGCAGTCCACTATGTATGCTAGGCTGTTCGGCTATACTATTGGGCTTGAAGAAATAAGCCCCCACAATTGCCCCTAAAATCTTTGGGCTAAAATGTTGAGCCAATAGATTTTAAGTGAGCTCTAGGCATATTTGTAAATCTTTGATATTTATTAAGGGTACGCTCGTCCGGGAAGAATTATCACGACAAACTTGTGATATTGCAGAACTACTGAGGGTTCGCTTGTCTGAGTAGAGATCTGAAGCGTCAAAATCTTCCTAGGGACCTGTTCCTCATCATTTGTGCGAGATTCCATCACAGTTTAAGTTTAAGAAACCGTCACTTTGGTTTTCCAAGCCTTTCTTTTGTGCGACTTATAACTATGAGCCTTACTTCTTTCTCTTCATACTTCCAGAGTTTCCTTGTAAGTTTTTCTGATCTGCTCTTTTTATTCACTATTTCGATTAGTCTTCCCTATTGTTTAAAGTCTTTTTCCTCCATGGCTCTTCTTGATAACAAAACCGTTGTAGAGTTTAGAAAATCTTACAATATTCCAGAGTGGGTGGAAATCAACTATGTCCCTATGCCTAAAGATGTTCGGGACATAGAAGATGGACACTGGATCCATACTTTTCTCGTTGTACAGGGGGGTTTAAATTTTCCCCTAAACACTCTTTTCTGAGATTATTTTAAATATTTTAATGTTGTTCCTGCCTAATGCAACGAATTATATGGGATCAACTTAGGGCTCCCTGAAATTTGTTACTTCTATGTCTGGTCGTGCACCAATGATGGGGTTCTGTACTTGAAGGTCAAGAAAATTGAGTGGGTTTTGGTTATGAATCTGTCTGACTCCCATAAGAGTTATTGGGAGCAAGGTTTTGTTGCCAGACATTGGCAAAATCCTCCCCTACCTGTGGGCGTGAAGTAACGAGGTCCATAAATATTGGACTAAGGGGAGGACTAAACAAGTCGTTGTCTATTTTTCTTATATTTTCTTGCTGTTTCCTTTACCTGACTTCTGATTCATGTTTTCTTCCTCTATTTTGCATCTCGTGATAAGAACCAATAACTTGCCCTTCATGAGCTGAGAATTGTTAATCTGCTCAAGGCTTGGAAGTTTTGAGAAAAATTTCCCAACGGCGAGCATCCTCGTGTTGTAGCTTACTTGTTGGAGTACAAAAACACCACTATTAGTTTCATTACTCGACCCATCGATAAAATCCCTATTCTAGAGCTTCCGAAAGAGGAGTCTTATGCTCCATCTGAGTCAATTGAGGTAAAGGAAGAAGAAGAAGAAGAAGAAGAAGAAGAAGAAGAAGAAGAAGAAAAAGAAAAAAAAGAAGAAGACGACATGGCTCCCTTTTTGAAGGGGAGATTATTGATCACAAATGATGATGATGATCAGGCACTAGTATCCAATAGGATAAAATCTTTAAAGAAAGCTGAGGGGGATTCCCCCAGAGTCAGTGGTTTCCACTCGGGGACTAAGGGGAAAGAGAAGGAGGCAGAGAAGAAGAGTGAGGAAGAATAAAAAAGAAGAGAAAGGTAAGGAAAGAAAGAGAGAGGAGGAGGGAAAGAAGAAGATGCCTCTAAAAGCCGCTGTTGATCCCTTCTTCTCTCTTGCTGCTAAGGGGTCTAGTATGGCCAATACCCTATCCATTTCCCCAGGTTTACTGAAGGGGTCGTGCTCATGGCTGATCGTGAGCGCTCAACACGGTTCCCTAAAATTTGTTACAGTTATATCTGGTCGTATACCAATGACGGTGTTCTGTACCTGAAGGCCGAGAAAGCTGAGAGGGTTTTGGTTATGAATCTTCCTGACTCCCATAAGGGTTACTGGGAATAAGACTTTATTACTAGAAATTGGAAACATCCTCCCCTACCTGTGGGCGTGAAGTACGATGGTACATGGATCCCTGACTGGGGAGAGGACCAAATAGGTCGCTGTCTATTTTTCTTCTGTTTGCTTGCTATTTCCTTTTCCTGTCTTCTAATTCATGTTTTCTTCCTTTGTTTTATAGCTCCTAATAAGAACTAAGAACCTGCCCTTCTCGAGCTGAGAGTTGATGATCTACTCAAGGCTTGGAGGGTTCGAGAAAGATTACCTGATGAGAAGTATTCTTAAGCTACAACTTACTTGCTGGAGTACAAAAACACCACTATTAGCTTTATTGCTCAGCCGGTCGACAAAATACCTATCCTAGAGCTTCCAGAAGAGGATACCTATGGTCCATCTGATCCAATTGAGGTTGAAGAAGAAGAAGAAGAAGAAGAAGAAGAAGAAAAAGAGAAAGAAGAAGACATGTCTCCCCCTAGAAGAGAAGATTGTTGATGACAAATGATGATGATAATCAGGCACTTCTATTCGATAGGATAAAGTCTTTGAAGAAAGTAGAGGGGGATTCCCCCAGAGCCATTGGTTCTCGCTCGGGGACCCAAGGGAAAGAGAATGAGGCAAAGAAGAAGAAGGAGAAGTGAAGAGAAAAAGAGAGAAAGAAAGAGGAGGAGAGAAGAAAGAGGAGAAAGGAAAGAAGAAGCTTCCTATAAAGTCCTCTATTGATCCCTTGCTCTCTCTTACTGTGAAATGGTCCAGTGTGGCCAATATCTCATCCCTTGTCCCAAGTTTGCTGAAGGGGGTAGTGCTCGTGGCCGATCGAGAGCGCTTAACACGGCTGGGGCTAGACCAACTGCCAATTAAATCTGTACTGGGACTTTCCCTGGTAAGTATCCTCCCCTCTTTTTATCATTTCTCTTTGTTCGACTGTCGGGTACTAATCTATCTTTTATTTTCTTGCAGTTTTTGTCAAACTTTACTACACTATTGGATGGTTAGGCGGACCAGTCCAAGAAGAACCAGCAGCTAAAAGAATCCCTAAAAAGTCCAAACAGGACTTAAGTGATACCCGTGCTACACTTGATTAAGAGAGAGAAGTGAACAAAGGCTGATATCGACCTTCAGGCGACCAATAGCCTTATGGTCGTAGAGAAGGAGAAGCTGGCGAAGGAAAATCTGGGTCTGGTTAGGAAGGTCCAGAAGCTAGAGGGTGAGATCCCAGGCATGAAGGATAAGAGTTATGCAAATGGATGGAATGCAGCCTACGACGATGCTAAGATTTAGATTTCTTATGCCACGAAGGTGTTCTTTAAGAAGGGATAAAACCAAACCTTGAGGGAAACATGAGTCCCTACGAAGTCCGACCTGTGCTCGCTCCATCCTCTAGGGCCTTATCCAATTATTGATGAGGAGCTTCTTGTTGGTCAGCCTGCCGACCATGCTGAGAAAGAATCTACTAAGGTTGAGACGGCTGTCGACCAAGTGGAGAGCTCTGTCGAGAAAGGGAAAGTGCTAGAAAGTTCTGAGCAGGTGAAGGAGTAAAGAGTCATAGTTTTAGGGCCTTTTCCTTTTTTGTTCGTGCATTGTAATTTTCTTTATCTCTGGTAGTACTGGCTTTTACCTCCCCCTTAATTATCAATGAAAAGACTTCTTCTTTTATTAATGTTCTCATTTCTTCTATTATGTTGATGTTCGTTGCACCTGTCATTTATTTTTATGTTTGCAGCTTATTATCGAAGAAGACTACATCTCTACTTCCTCAAATTTGGGGAAGGTTTTGGGCACGGGTGTGAGTGGACAGACTCGCCAGGCCTTCTAGAAGATCTGCAAGCAGTTGAAAACATGGACTACAGCATATAAGGAGCAGTCCGATCTCCAAGTCATGAAGGAAATTGGATCCTTAGTTTAGGAGGAAATAAATAATTTGAGGGTCCAACTCATAGTAAGCAAGGATATGGGCCAAGTAGGCGAGACGATTTAGGCCGAAAATGAATCCTTAAAGAAGGAGATCGTCGACTAGAAAAGAGATGTCCAAAGAAGGTATGTCATTATAGCTAGTCTTCAGAGAGATGTCAAGATTGAGGCATCTCTTCAGAATGGGTCCTCGAGAAGCATGGACAGCAGGATACGATGATGGCTGGAATGATGCTCCAACAAGGCTAAAAGAAGCCGAAGAGGTGGCATTCAAGCGTGGGTGGCTAACTTCCCTTAGGGAGCTCAAGACCCCAAAGGAATCAGGACAGTGGTAAAAGTACGAGGTGGATTGCCTAGCTTACCGTCAGCCCCCTTTCTCAAAGGATGATAAGTGGATCCCAATTGACGCCATTCATGCCTAGCTTTTGAACCATTGTCTTGAAGATGGCGAGGAGGTGTTTGCTCCTAATCTGGATTATGGTCGGAGATCATGCATAACTGACTATCGAGGTTGCCATCCATAGTTGGTTTGAGTCCTTTGTAACACCCCGCGTATTATAGCAAGCGATGTGGCTAACCGCCACCACTAAACTACACCGGGCGTCACTAAATAAGTTATCGTTCTCATCATGTGACAGAAATATGACACATATAAAAAAAATCCACAAGATAATATTCAGATTTATCCAACCAATATAAACATTCATGAAAATTAAAATCCATCACCATTCAATGTCCAGAATAAATCCAACTCCAATTATTAAACTCAAATGAAATAATCCAACTATAAATATCTGACCGAAACCACAAATAACTGTGGAACCGATTGGCCCACCAAATCCATAATGATAGTCTCATAGTAAAAGTGACGAAATGGAAAGTAAATATAAACTACTAAAGTAGATAAAATAAATCTCCACATGCACTCCCAAAAATCTCCAATACATCCTATGCAGCTACTCCAACTATTATACCTGAAATGTTAGCAATGCAATCGGTCAGAGCCCACAACACGAATACTAGCTTCTCCTCCCAATTAGGGTCCATAAACCCAGACAATATCATTATACAACATAAATATCACAATATAGTATTTTAAATTAAACGATATATATATATATATATATATATATATATATATATGCGAGTAAAAATAAACTACCACTATATATCCACATAACTAAGCCACACCCAATGTTCAAGTCCAATTATATTATTACAACATTAAGTTTAAACCTTTTCACTTATTCTACCTTAATTTAATTATCCAATTATTCTTATTCATGCGACACCGCTATAGCGAGTCAACCCTTTTTTTGGTCCTGCACATACTCTTGGCGTGCCTAGGGTTCTACACATCACACCCATTCCCCTTACTATAACCAGGCAACCCAATTTTGTCAGCTCTACACATACTTGCGAGGTTCCACGCACAACACGTCACTGTAGCTAGTCGACCCAATTTAGTTAGCCCTATACATACTCATGATGAAAACACACACCCACATCGCTATAGCCAGTATACCCCATTATCGTTAGTTCAACACATACTAGCGACAAAATTCCATTTTAATACCCGTTATTATCTTAGGCATTATTTTCCCATTTTATCAAGTTCTCATTATTTTCAATTAACCCCACCCTTTATTCAGGTAACCCAACCTAAACCATCCCTAGTTCCATACCTAAATATCACCAAAACCACAAACATACCCTAACCTATCATTTTAAGAAGAATGCCTGCCAACAATTTCTGCCTAGTCTCGCTCCTAGGCTAACAGAACAATGAAAAAAGTGTACTACTTAGCCCCACCCCGAAAATGCCCATCCATAAACATCTACACTCACTAGTCCCATACCAAGAAAGTGTTACAATAACAAAGTCCTACCTACTAGTCTCATACCTGGAAAGCAACCTAAAATAAGGAGAAAGCATAGCTACCCCAACAATCCCGACGTCCCTGCGGTGTCGAATATTGACGCAATTAATGATCACATAAGACATATTTTCATCCTACCACAATAATTCTTTAATTCAATCACAAGATTACTATTTATCCAATTTGTGTCCACTTCATTATAACATTAATTAAACAATTTATTTTCCAACAACTTGTATAATTTCCGTGCACATACATATTTTCGGGGCATACTACAATAAATTTATATTCTACAAGCAACACATAAATAATATGATTTTATAAGTCGAATTCAATTTGTAAAGATCATACGATTTATTTTAACTTACGAACGTCCATATATTCTTGCGGAATAACAAACCTCTAATCTAAACATGCCAGAGTTTTGAGTATTAATTTGTATTAAATTTTTGCATAAAAACAGTACCAATTTTAGTTCCACTTTGCCTAATTAGTATCTCTAATTTATTTTAAGAAAACAATGATTATTAGTGTTTAGGCAACATTTAAAATGCATAATACTAAAGGAAAAAAATGAAATTTTCATGCCTGTAAAAAGTCATTTGAAAAATCTGTTTGGATGCCCTCTCAAGAAAATAAGAAAGGCACGTTCTTGAATGATCTTGAGAAAACATGGTTTGAACCTTCAAAGCTTGGGTTGAATCTTGCTTTTAAATGGAGTTTGGTTTTTGTAGGCGAAAGGGATGTAAACAAGGGAGGTTACTGCTCTTAGGGTTGATTTAAAAGTGTTTGAAAAAGTCTAACCCAAGTTTAATTTATATTAAGATGTTGAGGAGTTTTAAAATAACACAACTCTAAAAAAATTAACAAATCAACCGACATTGCCCGACGTGAATCGATTCGCCCTTGAGCAGGTGCCCAGGTGGCCCAAAAATATTTACAAGTCAATAAACGTCCCCCCCCCCCCCCCCCCCCCCCCAATTACAATTTGGATTGAAATTCCATTTTTTCAATAATAAAACCAACATTTTAAATGCCAAAAGTAATCCAAATTAAAATAAAATAATTTTCTGACTTTTTATTACGATGGTTAAATAAACGGTCCAAAACTACGGGGTGTTACATACTTCCCCACTAGGATAGGAATTTCGTCCTCAAAATTCGGTGACGCGTAAACGTAAAAAAAATCGAGCAAATATAAGGCTTACATATGCCTACTCGTAAAATGTCAGAATTAGGCGCCCATACACCCAATCTCACACGCACCTACCCCAAGAAAAAATATACAATATATATATATTTATTTATAAAAATAACGGCGTATCATAATCCCCCACGAATCACCATTCGATCCTTTCTCTAAAAGCTATCACAACATATATATATATATATATATAAACATATTTATAAAAATAACGGCGTATCATAATCCCCCACGAATCACCATTCGATCCTTTCTCTAAAAGCCATCACAACATTTAAGTCCTCAAATTGAATCACATTACCACATCGATACCATCGATACTAGATATACCTAAAATTTATATAAACGATCTTCAAAATAAATATCATCTCCAAAATCAACTCTAAGGATCCTCACGTCAAGATTACTACTCCCAATCTCAATCCCTACAATTTCCTTAACACTAATCTCCCTATATCTAAGAAACACAGCTAACACGTAGACTATATCAAATATCTTACAGAGTAGGAATCAACAAAAGGAGTCAAAGATCAGTAATGCGAAAGCTAAATGGACTCACAACCTACGAGACCTAAGACTATGCTCTAATACCATCAGTAACACCAAGCGTATTCTGACAAGTGAGGTGGCCAGCGGCTGCCGCCAAACTATGCCTGGCGTCACTAAATAAGTTATCATTCTCAGCATATGACAGAAATATGAGACATTTAAAAAAATTTCACAAGATAATATTCAGATTTATCCAACCAATATAAACATTCATGCAAATTAAAATCCATCACCATGCAATCTCCAAAATAAATCCAACTCCAAATTATTAAACTCAAATAAAATAATCCAACTATAAATATTTGACTGAAACCATAAACAATTGCGGACCTGATTGGCCCACCAAATCCCTAATGATAGTCTCATAATAAGAATGACAGAATGGAAAGTAAATCTAAACTACTAAATTAGATAAAATAAATCTCTAGCTGCACTCCCAAAAATCTCCAATCCATCTTATGCAGATACTCTAGCAACTATACTTGAAATGTTAGTCAACGTAAGAGCTCATCGCATGAATACTAGTTACTCTTCCCAATTCGGGTCTGTAAACCTAGTAAGAAGCATTATACATGATAAATACCACAATAGAGTATTTTAAATTAAATAATATATATATATATATATATATATATATATATATATATATATATATATATATATATATATATATATATATGTGTGTGTGTGTGTGTGTGTGTGTGTGTGTGTGTGTGTATTTTAACATACAAGTAAAAACACTATTTGAATGGAACTGAAGAAGGTCACTACTGTTATAGAGGCATTCCAAATTGACCCTGCAAAAAGCTAAGCTAGCAAGCACTGGTGACCAGAAGATTTTGACTACACCAAACACATCGTCTTCACAGAGGAAGATCTGATCGGGGTGAGAAATGCCCAACATGATGCACTCGTGATAACTCTTAGAATCGTGAACTGGGATGTCGACAAGTTATTGGTAGACCAAGGAAGATCATCATAGGTAATGTACTTAGAGCTGTTTGACAAGTTGAATTTCAACTTATCCGATCTTAAGGAGGCCACAGTTTTATTGGTCGGGTTCGTGGGGAAAGTTACAATGTCATTGGGAAAGATATTTTTGCCAATTAGAGCATGCAACATCTCAAAGTTTAATGAATTCTTGGTGGTGGACATAGAGTCTCCATATCACGCCATTTTAGGAAGAGGCTAGTTGTATGACATGAGAGTTGTACCATCCACCTACCAC
Source organism: Sambucus nigra (assembly GCA_949130495.1). Lineage (NCBI taxonomy): Eukaryota > Viridiplantae > Streptophyta > Magnoliopsida > Dipsacales > Adoxaceae > Sambucus > Sambucus nigra. The sequence continues at coordinate 1,485,365 of CASBWL010000022.1, read as the reverse complement.
CAGAAGATGAAGTGTGTCACCGATCAGGGTGTGGTAGTGATTCGTGATGACTAAGCCACTATAAAGAAATGCTTCATCTCAGCCGTTCACCCCCAAAAGAAGAAAAAAAGGGAACCAGAAGATGATCCAGAGGAATCCTAAGATGGGCCTACACCATCTAAATAGCAACTACGGTACGACCGACCAGGGGTGGAGGAGATCAGGATCCATCCCGCTAATAGGGTCATTGGAATCCTGGAGGAAGTTAATGCTGATAACAACTTACCGAACAAAAAGTTTTTGATCGTAACTGCACTCGCCGATCACAAAAAGAAAGAATTGACTACCTTCTTGAGAAGTAATCTGGATGTTTTCGCCCGGGAGCCATATGATTTACCTGGAATTTATCTCAACGTAGCCTGCTATTATCTACATGTTGACCCAACCTTCAAGCCAATTACTCATAAGGCACGTCGAATAGCCACCAAAAAATCTAAAGCGGTGGAGAACAAAGTTGGGAAGTTTCTGTATGAAGGATCCATTAAGGAAGTTCAGTTCCCCAAATGGTTATCCAACCCAGTGGTAGTTAGGAAAAGCAACAAAAATTGGAGGGTCTGTATTGATTTCACAGACCTCAACATGGCCTGCCCCAAAGACAGTTTCCCACTGCCTAATATTGATTAGTTGGTTGACGCCATGACAACTCACGAGAGGATGAGTTTTTTGGACTCCTATTCAGGGGACCACCAAATTCAATTGTACGTCCCCGACCAGGACCAAACATCCTTAATAACCCCAGTCGGTCTATACTGTTACAATGTTATGCTGTTTGGTCTAAAAAATGTAGGGGTAACTTATTAGAGGTTGGTCACGAAGATGTTCAAGCGACAAATGGGGAATACTATGGAAGTCTACATTGATGACATGTTAGTCAAGAGAAAGAATAGATATGAACACCTCATGGACTTAACCAAAACCTTCGAAATCCTTAGGAAGTACCGGATTAAACTAAATGCAAGTGTTCATTCGGTGTCCAGTCAGGTAAATTTTGGGGTTATCTTGTAAGAAAAAGAGGGATTGAGGCCAATCCAGATCAGATTGATGAGAACAACAAAGACCAGGCCCCAAGGATGTTGCGTATGGATGGAAACGGGTCAGTTTGGGGTCGGGTTTTAACTCCCCATCCCCATCCCCATTAGAAAAACCATTCCCCCTCCCCATTCCCCGTTATAATGGGTTCGGGGATCCTCGTTCCCGTTTAAAACGGGTATCGGGTTCCTCGTGGGGAACCCGTTTTGATTTTTTTTAAATTATTATTATTATTAAGAAAAAAATATCTGTTAAATCGAAAAAAAATAAACCATAAAAAAAAACACCGGACTTTGTTCTATACTTTCGGGTAAAACTTTGTTCATGAAAAATTAATAACTTGAAGATAAAGACATTGTGGACAATAGAGTGTGAAAGGGTATTACAGAATTCTACCCATCTATAACCTGAAACAAATTTATTCAGTTATCACAAAATTGAATAACCCAATTACAGGCTTCCATTTATAAGTCAATCCTTACATGTATGCATATATTTTACAAACACAGACATGACTGTTATAAACAAACAGAATGTAAAAAATCTATTTATAGTTTCCATTGCTCAAATATATTTTACAATTAATTATCTGTTTATTTGATAGAAATGAAAGTAGGTGATTCCATTTTAGAAGGAAACTAATGTTCTGGAGCAAATGAAATTTTCTCCATTTGATTGATAGATATAATGATTGGATGATTCAACTTTAAAAAGGATATTGATTCAGTGCATACAAAACTTTCTCCATGAAAGGTTTATTATTGATGGAAGGGTCCGAATCTGGAATTTATCAATAAATTATTCATCCATGTTCTCAGTTTTAGTTTTACACGGAAGTATAGAAAGTTACCATTGGTATTTGAGACTTTGTTCGTTTACCTTACAAGACTTTGTTCGTGAGGTAGGCAGAAGAAACACCGGAAAGGGAACTCAATCTATGTGAGGCGACGTCGAGCGGAAGACAGTGGAGAGGATGAGAGGCGTGAGGATGAGGGCAGGGGATGGGATGAGCAGTGTTCGTGAGAGAGGGTGAGCAGGGAGCGGCGTGCGTGAGAGAGAAGAGAGGGGGAGTAAACTGATTAAGTTAGGGTTTATTTTTTGGATGTTTATATACTTATATATTTATTATAATATAAATATATATTTTTTATTATATATTAATAATTCGGGTATCCCCGAAATGACCCAAAATTTTTTTAGGATTGTTTTTACTCCCCGAACCCGATCCGGTCCCTGAATTTTTGGAGGATTTTTTTTTGAGCAACCGCGGGGACCCGAAATTTCAGGGAAAATTGCCATCCCTATGTTGTGGGATATCCAAAAGCTTACTAGGATGCTTGCAGCGCTCAATCACTTTATCTCCAAGTCCTCGAAATGTTGTAAACCATTCTTTCAGCTACTAAAAAAGGATAAGGGTCTCATATGGAATGACGATTGCTGAAGATCTTTGGAGAAGGTCAAGTCCTATCTCTGAAAATTGCCCCTGCTGGTGATCCTAGACAACGGAGATCCTTTGTACCTCTGCCTCATAGTATCAGACCACGTTGTTAGCTCGGCTCTGGTATGTGAGAAGTAAGGCGGACAATACCCTATCTAGTACGAAAGTAAGATGTTTCTGGATGCAGAGAAACTCTACTTGCCCTTATAAAAGCTAGCCTATGAATTAGTGTTTTCCTTTAGGAAGCTGAAACACTACTTTGAAGCTCACTCAATAATAGTGATCACACCATTCCCCCTTAAAGTTGTTCTTCGAAAGGCCGACCTCTTCGGACAACCCTCAAAGTGGTTGATCGAGCTCAAAAGGTTTTATATTCACTTTCATCTAAGAACAACGATTAAAGGATAAGTCTTGGCCGATTTCATCTCTAAAATTATGGGGGACAAACCCAATGACCTAGAGATAATGGAGCAATCAACAAATGAGGAAGCACAAATCAGGGACTGGACCCTATACGTTGATGGAGCCTCCAATTCTAAGAAAACAGGAATACGAATTATCCTCATCACACCAGAAAACGCAGTTATCGAGCAAGGAATTAGGTTGGGATTTGAAGCCTCCAATAGCGAAGCCGAATATGAAGCATTGATAACTGTCCTGCGCAAAACCCCTCAACGTGTTCAGTGATTCCAAACTGGTCAATAAGTAAGTGAGTGGATATTTCAATACAAAAGACGATAGGATGGCATCCCACCTTTCCATAGTGAAAGGCCTTATGGAAGTATTTAAGAAGGTTCACATTCAGTAGTTCCCTCGGGGCAGAATAGTCACGTTGATGCCTTAGCAGCCCTAAGATCAGGACTGAACTCTGATCTCAGAAGGACTATTCAGGTAGAGTTCCTCGCTCAGCCTAGCATTAACCAAGCTGTAGCCATTGAGTAGGTTCTCCTTGCAGAAAACCACCCTAATTAGATGGATTCCATCATTACCTATTTACAAAAGGACACGCTTTCGGATAACAGGAAATTGGATCATCAAGTGATAGTAAAAGTATCCCGTTTCTACCTTGACTAGGGGTAAGCTCTATAAAAGATCCTTCACGAGCCCTTACCTCTAATGCGTTCACCCACAAGACACCGAACAAGTTCTCAATAAGCTTCATGATGGTATTTATGGAAGTCATGCAGGAGGGAGGTCATTGGATTTTTGAGCAATTAAAGAAGGCTACTGGTGGACTCATATGCAAAGGGATGCAAGTATATATGTTCGGAGATATGAAAAATGTTAGAAATTCTCTCCTTTGGTTCATCAGCCAGCTAGCACCTGAAATCCTTGCCCAGTCATTGGCCATTTGTACAATAGGGATTGGATATTATGTGACCACTTCCTATCGCACTTGGGAATCACAAGTATTTACTGGTCGTCACAGACTACTTAACCAAGTGGGTAGAGGTAGAACCATTAGCAAACATTCATTATGCCAATATGGCAAGTTTCATATTGAAAAACCTTATAACGTGCATTGGTGTACCAAGAACTATCATCACCAATAACATCACATAGTTTAAAAGAAGTTTCTTTCGAAGCTTCTGTGATGATCATGGCATCAAGCATCATTTTAGTTTTGTAGCGTATGCCCGGAGCAACGGTTAGGCAGAAGCTTCTAATAGAACGATGCTTAACAGCCAAAAGAAGAGGCTAGAAAGAGCAAGGGGTACCTGGGTAGACGAGCTACCCCATGTCCTATAGGCCTGCTGTACTACTCCTAGGAGACCAACTGGGGAAACACCCTCATGCTCACCTATGGAATGGAAGCTATTATCCCTCTTGAAGCAGGTCTCCCTACTATGAGAACTAACTTGGTCGGCTAAGGGCTAAACGAAGATGCATTTCACACTAAACTTGACTTAATAGATGAGCGGAGAGAACAGGCGATGATTAAGCTTGCTTTATACCAACAACATGTGGAAAAATTATATAACAAGAAAGTCCATAAAATGAAATTCTAGGTAGGGGATTATGTCCTAAGGAAAGTCCTTGACAATATCTTAAAATCGTCAGATGGAAAGTTGGGACCGAACTGGGAAAGACATTTCAAGGTGATAAGGGATGATCTTCAAGGAGCATATCATTTGGAAATGTTAGAGGGAAGGGAGATACCAAGAGCATGGAATGCAACCAATATCAAGAAGTTATACTTTTAGTCTTCTTAGTCTTTTTCACCACTTTTAGTTTATGCAAATTTTCATTTCAAACTTATGCTTTCAACTCTAATTATTAATTAATTTACACATTAATTAATTAATTAAGTTACTTTTGGTGTCGCTCCCACCATAAATTTGGACTTACTCTCGTAGCCCGAAATGACCTCACCCGAGTCTAAATCCCCGACTCTAAATTATTTAGCCTTCATCTAAATAAAAATTTAACTTTAGTGTGACACTCCTAATTTCCTCCAAACTCTAATTACTTTTAACCATGACGTGTCACACAAAAACTCCCTCAAATCTTAATTAATGTTATATGCAATTAATTAGATTTACCTCATGTATAAATTTCTCAATAATTATAACATGATAGATTTTATAATAAAAAATTTCCTTTTTATACACATAACTGGGCGAAGCTGTCAAAATCTGCCGACCCTCGATCGATCGACTTCAGACCTTCGATCGATCGTTCGAGCAGGTCTTCGTCTTCTTCGCGAAGACAGATTCAGCCATGGATGAATTTCTTAAAACCATAATTTCTTCTACCAGTAATCTCAAGCCCTCTTAACAATAATACATGTTAGAAACCTTATTAGGGATCTCCAAGATGTCCACCAACATCATTAATTCGTCCATTATCTACTGAATTCTAAATTTGGGGAAAATTCATCTTTAACTCTTAACCCATTTACACCCCAAATTCCTTCTTTAAATTCATTTCTAATTATCCAAATATCATCCTACCAGATATATATCAACTTACAATTATCAGATTCTACATGAATCCTTACCCAAATTCGTAAATCAGATTATTGTTTTCAAAATCCCATGTTTATGCCATTAACACTCAAAATGAATTTCAATTAAACACCTCACATAAATATGAATTGAAAAACAGATTCAATACTATAGCAAGTCATCCACTTGCCTTAGGTTTCGTAGAGTCTGATTTTGGAGATGAATTCAAAGGTTGAAGATAACTCTTGTTGGCTCTCTTGTGATCCCCAAACCTGCCTTTAACTGCTATTAGGGTTCCTTAACACACTAAGCCTTTTCCTAAACTCACATCAGTCGTTTTCTTATTTCTTCTAATTTATCAATTAACCTAAATCCATTTTTTTCCTAATGGGCCAAGTCCAAGTGACCCAAATGCTCCCGTGTAGGCCCGCCTATGCCTAAAAACGTCCCGTGACTCGTTTACTACCCCCGGGTATATTTTTCTAACTATCTCGGCCCATCCGCACTCAACCGTACACTCAGAATTGGCATCCGAATTAGTTTCTAAAAAGTCCTTATTTCACAACCAAATTAGTCTATACCGACTCCCGGCTGAAATAAGTATGTATCCCGTCATTAATATCCGAAATGACGTAAATACAATATTACTATTCACTTAGTAATTAGTTTTCCTTAAATATTAACCATTCACTTCCCGATTAATATTTAAATAAAATTTTCCTAATTAATTCAATTAAAATTACGACTCACAAGTAATTTTTAATTCCCGAATTAATTAAATATTTAATGCATGAAATACGGGTTGTTACATACTCCCCCCCTTACAAAGGAATTTCGTCCCCGAAATTAGGTCATACCTGTGATGAAAAGATCTGGATATTGTTACCGCATATCCTCCTCCCGCTCCCAGGTAGACTCGTCAACATTTTGATGACCCCATTGTACTTTAACTAGTGGAACAACCTTGGATCATAACTTCCGCTCGCTACGGCCCAGAATAGCCACCGGTCTCTCCTCATATGAGATGTCTGGATGTAAATCAATTTCCTCGAGTGGAATGTGCCAGAAAACCCTCTCGCTCCTGCGATATTTCTTCAGCGATGCTACATGGAACACGTCGTGTATCCGCTGAAGGTGCTCCGACAATCCCAGCCTGTAGGCTACAAACCCCACCCTCTCGATAATAGGGAAAGGTCCCACGTACCATGTGCTAACTTACCCTTCTTGTCGAACCTCATCACCCCTTTCATAGGGGACACCCGGACCAATACCTGATCCCCAACCTCTAACTCCACATGTCTTCGTGAAGCATCAGCGTAACTTTTTTGCCTATCCTGAGCTATCCGAATCCTCCCTCGGATCAGCTTTATCTTGGCAGATGTCTCCTGAACAATCTCCGGCCCCAATAGTTTGTTGTCCCCCACCTCTAACCAACAAGCGGATGAACGACAAGGTCTCCCGTATAGTGCCTCGAATGGTGTCATGCCGATCGTGAATTGGTAAGAGTTGTTATACGCAAACTCTACCAGAGGAATATATTTCTCCCAACCTCCCCCAAAGTCTAATATGCACATTCTGAGCATATCTTCCAGCATCTGATTGACTCTCTCAGTCTGTCCGTCAGTCTGTGGGTGATAGGCTATACTCAAACGTAACTCTGTGCCCATGGCCTCCTGAAAACTCAGCCAAAAGTGGGCCACAAAGATCTTGTCCCTATCCGACATAATATTTATTGGTACCCCATGTAGCTTAACAATCTCTGCTATGAATAGCTGCGCATAACGCATTGTCTCAAAATCTGTGCGAACCGGCAGGAAGTGGGCCACTTTGGTCAACCGATCCATAATGACCCATATGGAGTCGTGACCCTTCTGCGATGTTGGTAACCTTGTAATAAAGTCCATGGATATGCTCTCCCACTTCCACACGAGAATTTCAAGTGGCTATAGCATCCCTGATGGTCTCTGATGGTCAACTTTCACAAGCTGACACGTGGCACATTTCGAAACAAACTCTGTTATGTCCTGTTTCATTCCTGCCCACCAATACTACTTCCTCATATCCTGATACATCTTATCCCCACTAGGATGTACCGTGAATCTCGACCCATGAGACTCTGTCATAATAGCATGTCTCAACTCCTCAGCTTCTGGCACAATTAACCTCCCATTAAGGCGTAAGCCTCCTTCGGAGCTGATCGAGTAACCCTCTGCTCCCCCAGATAGTAACTGGCTCACCCTATCCCGGCAGGTCTGATCCTCTGCCTGAGCCCTCACAACCCTCATAATGACCTCAGGTGTGATGGATAATGCTGACATACAAGCCCTAGCTACATCATCCTCATATCAAAGTTCTCTCCACTTTTCTTTTCAGACTTCTGATATTTCCCCAGTCGGCCTCCGACTCAATGCATCTGCTACCACATTAGCCTTACCAGGATGATACTGAATATCAAACTGGTAGTCTTTCACGAATTCTAGCCATCGCCTCTTCCTCATATTCAGATATTTCTGAGTGAAGAGATACTGAAGTGATTTGTGATCCGTGAATAACGTGAACTGCTCCCCCAAAAGATAATGTCTCCATATCCTCAAAGCAAAAACGACTGCTGCTAACTCCAGGTCGTGAGTGGGGTAATTCCTCTCATGGGGCTTTAGCTTCCGGGACGCATAAGCTATAGCCCTTTCCTCCTGCTGAAGCACACGCCCAAGTCCCTGTAAGGATGCGTTAGTGTAAACCCGATACTCTAATCCCCCTTTCGGCAATGCAAGCACGGGTGCAGATGTCAACATGTCCTTTAACTCGTCGAAAGCTAATTGATAATGATCACTCCAAGTGAAAGGTACCCCTTTCCGTGTTAGATTCGTCAAAGGTCCCACAATCTATGAGAATCCTTTGATGAACCACCTGTAATAACCGTCCAACCCCAAAAAACTGCTCACTTCAGACGGTGTCGTGGGATGTCCCCACTCCCTCACCGCCGATACTTTACTCGAATCCAATGCAATAACCCGGTCTGACACCACGTGGCTAAGAAACTGAACCTCCCGTAGCTAAAATCCACTCTTACCAAATTTGGCATAGAGCTGGTGGTCCCGTAATGTCTGTAAAACTATACGCAGATGTTCTGCGTGCTCCTCCTCGGTGCGCGAGTAGATCAGGATGTCATCAATGAACACTATGATAAACTGATCAAGAAACTCCCTGAAAACCCTGTTCATGAGGTCCATGAACACCGCTAGTGCATTGGTGAGACCGAATGGAATCACCCTGAACTCATAAGATCCATACCGCGACATGAAAGCGGTTTTAGGGACATCCTCCTCTCGGATACGTAGTTGATGATACCCTGACCTCAAGTCGACCTTAGAGAAGTAAGACGCGCCTCTAAACTGGTCAAAAAGATCATCAATCCTAGGCAACGGATACTTATTCTGTATCGTCGCCTTATTCGGCTCTCTATAGTCCACGCATAATCATAGTGAGCCATCTCGCTTCTTTTTAAATAATACCGGTGCACCCCACGACGATGTACTTCGCCGAATGAAACCTTGACCCAGAAGCTGCTGAATCTGCTCTTTCAACTCACGCATCTCTGAAGGGGCCATACGGTATGGGGCCCGAACAATTGGCCTCATCCCCGGGGCTAAATTGATCACAAATTCGATTTTCCTGCTATGTGGCAACCCTGGTATCTCCTGAAACACATCCTCAAAGTCTCTCACCACTGGGATTGAGTCCAACGGAATAGCCACCTCTTGTGAGGTTTCCTCCTCAATGTAATACAAGTGTGTGCGTGAATCTCCCTCAGGTAGCGGCATTGCTATCAAGAACATCTCATGTCCTGGAATGGAGAACACGATGGTCCTCTCGTAGCAATCCACCGTCGCCCAATAACCAGCTAACCAATCCATACCCAAGATGACATCGTACCCCTCCATATCTAACACCAATAGGTCCGCTGCTAAACTAAGTCTCCCAATCAAAATGTCCATACCTCGACAAATCGAGTGAATCGTAGCCCCGCTGCCTACTGGCGACTCTACACACATCCGAAGACTACCCACGGTCTTTAGTAGTCCGGCCCATTTAGCAAAATTAAACTTAATGAATGAATGTGATGCTCCCGTATCAAAAGTAATACTACCCTCATAACCATGAATGAGAAACATACCCTCAACTGCTGGCGGTGCTTGCTGCGCTGGGGGATTGGAAACATCCCAGACGTTATACACACGCCCATAGTGCATCTGTCCCTACTGCGGTGGGGCGGGTGCTGCTGCTGTTGCTGATGGCGGCATCTGCCCTCGTTACCCCTGTTGAGCCACCTGTTGTTGACCTCTGCCCCTCTGTGGGAACTCCCTCTTGAAATGTCCTGGCTGGCCACAAACAAAATAGCGTCTCTGACCATCCCCCTGTCGTTGGCCCTGGCCCTGTTGGCCTCCCCCATTATTCCCTTCGCCCTGATGGCCTTGTGGAACCAACTGCTGCTGATTTGGGCCCGGCTGCCCCTGCCTGAACCCCTGTCCTCCCGGTTGGAACCCACCAGGCTTAAACTTCTTATCCTGATTCCCTTGTTGATTGCCCGTCTGCTACTGAGCACCACTTGTGTCACCACTAGTAACTTCCTTGACCTGTTGGCTCGGCTCCCCTTCTCTCTTGCTCCCCTTCGCATAGAAGCGATGATCCCGGCAGTGTACAAGTGCGGCATTAACGACATCTGTATACGTCACCAATGCCGAATTCCCAATCAAGTGTTGCCTGATCCGCCAGGCTAAGCCATCCATAAATCTCGATTTCTTCCGCTCCTCATCGCTCACCTCATTTGGAACAAAGTTTGCCAACCGGGTGAACTCTTGCTCAAAGTCTGCCACAGATCGGTCACCCTGAACTAAATCACTAAATTTCTTTCTCAATTCAGTCTCTACTGCTGGAGGAAAGTACTTGCGGTCGAACCGCACCTAGAACTCTGCTATTGTCATCAAATCTCGCTCCTCGGCAGTGGTAACTTACTCCCACCACTGTAAGGCTGCCCCCGATAGGCGAAAGGTAGCAAGCATCTATTTCTGTACCTCGGTACACTCCAGCATGCGCAGATGGCGCTGAATATTCTTCTTCCAGTCACAAGCCTCTACTACATCTGTGCTACCCCGAAACTCAGGTGGGTGACCCTTCTGAAAGGTCTCCCTAACTCTCTACCAAGATGGTGGTCCCACTGGAGGCGGTGCCTGGGGCTGTGGAAAGTGAGCTGCCATAGCTCGCATTGCTATCTCGACCGCTTGGGCCACTATCACTGCCACCTAAGTAGTGGAAATCAACTCGGGTGGTGGTGGTGGTGGCGGTACCTGTGGCTCCTGGTGAGCCTCCCTGACTTCATCCCTAGCCTCAGCCCTCTCCGCTCTCAGTCTCCTCGATGGCATCTGAAATAGATTAAATCGTATAAGTACATAATTTACACAATAATATACACAGCAAAAATACGATATCTCACAAGTGGAAAATGAATCAACAGTCCTAATAATAGCGCTCTATAACAACTGAATGCTACGCTGAAACGTAGAAAGCCGTACAGATCCTAAGGACACTAGAACCTGATGCTCTGATACCATCTGTGACACCCCGCCTAATTAACCCCGGGTGATCAGCCCTAAATTAAATTAGAACAGGTTTCTCAGTTGGATCATCCTTAGCATCACTGTCGTCTTTTTAATTACTAACCACATAAGTGAGAAAAATTAGACCGGTGCCAAGTTTTATATTTCATTAATTTAAATGAAATCTCATGCGGAAAAATAAAATCACCGAATTAATTAAAAAAACCAAACACAATTAATTGACTAACCGAATAAACCATCGGCCCAAAAATCCAACACATATAAAATAAAGACAAGTAATAAATCTCAACAAGTCAGACAGAAACTAAATGAACTGTGAGCGACATGCTTGAAATAGCTGATAGAAGTCTCTACACTAGAATGAAAGAATGAGGGGTCTATCAAAATTCCTGCAACATCCACATATGCTGCAGCAACGGATTTCCTGAGACAGAGTCAAGCCTGGCGTCCCTGTGGCTGGACACCTAAAAGGTTTTTAAAAAAAAATTTATAGCAAGGGTTAGTACCCAAAAACATTTGAAAAACATTTAACAAATGATTAACTTGCAGTAATAAATAAATATGCATGCTCTCCATATTTTAGTTAGTGTCGCACTCCCTTGAGGACATCCTCACCCCTCCTCTAATGTGCACTACTAACGCCTTAAATAAATTCACCTAGTTTTTTTCATCTAGTGACTAGATAAATTATAAGGCCCTTTGCAAACACCCTACTCTAACCGAGTATGCCTTAATTATGATTTTTAAGTTATTATCGTCATTAACTTAATTAAATCATTTTCTCTTTTTAATTTCATATAACTTCCACATCTGTTATACATACAATACAACTCATGCTTTATATTAATTAGCCCGTATATAATTATTTACCTAATTATATACTCAGTCACATTACAGTATTCACAACAATACTAATATAACACTTAATAATAGTATTTTCCTCGAATAAAGTCTCACCAGGTAAAATTCCTCTAAAGTGTTATCCCACTAGGTATATTCACCTGACCTAGTTACCCCAAGCCAGAATTTCTTCCTAACTTGGTTATTACATAAAATATCGGAGGCGGTCATATTCCTTTCCTGAAAGTGAGATGCCCCTCACCCACATAATGGACGCTATGACCTGGGATATACTCGCCCTACTCCTCAAGCTAGGGGATTCATCCACTACCCGCACCCTCCCCCCTATAGCACTAGAGTATAATAATAATAATAATAATAATAATAATAATAATAATAATAATAATAATAATAATAATAATAATAATAATAATAATAATAATAATAAAAATAATAATATCTATCCACTGATATTAATGTACACACCATATATATATATATACTACCACATCCCGTATATATATATATATATATATATATATATATATATATATATATATATATATATATATATATCCCGGCTATGCCGTGTACTAAATTCGTAACACAAGCCCATTTAAATTATTAAGAGTTTATGGGTCAACTCTAATTATTAATTAATTTACACATTAATTAATTAAGTTACTTTTGGTGTCGCTCCCACCATAAATTTGGACTTACTCTCGTAGCCCGAAATGACCTCACCCGAGTCTAAATCCCCGACTCTAAATTATTTAGCCTTCATCTAAATAAAAATTTAACTTTAGTGTGACACTTCTAATTTCCTCCAAACTCTAATTACTTTTAACCAAGACATGTCACACAAAAACTCCCTCAAATCTTAATTAATGTTATACGCAATTAATTAGATTTACCTCATGTATAAATTTCTCAATAATTATAACATGATAGATTTTATAATAAAAATTTTCCTTTTTATACACATAACTGGGCGAAGCTGTCAAAATCTGTCGACCCTCGATCGATCGACCCCAGACCTTCGATCGATCGATCGAGCAGGTCTTCGTCTTCTTTGCGAAGACAGATTCAGCCATGGACGAATTTCTTAAAACCCCAATTTCTTCTACCAGTAATCTCAAGCCCTCTTAACAATAATACATGTTAGAAACCTTATTAGGGATCTCCAGAATGTCCACCAACATCATTAATTCATCCATTATCTATTGATTTCTAAATTTGGGGAAAAATTCATCTTTTACTCATAACCCATTTACACCCCAAATTCCTTCATTAAATTCGTTTCTAATTATCCACATATCATCCTACCAGATATATATCAACTTACAATTATCAGATTTTACATGAATCCTTACCCAAATTCGTAAATCAGATTATTGTTTTCAAAATCCCATGTTTATGCCATTAACACTCAAAACGAATTTCAATTAAACACCTCACATAAATATGAATTGAAAAACAGATTCAATACTATAGCAAGTCATCCACTTGCCTTAGGTTTTGTAGAGTCTGATTTTGGAGATGAATTCCAAGGTTGAAGATGACTCTTGTTGGCTCTCTTGTGACCCCCAAATCCGCCTTTAACTGCTATTAGGGTTCCTTAACACACTAAGCCTTTTCCTAAACTCACATCAGTCGTTTCCTTATTTCTTCTAATTTATCAATTAACCTAAATCCCTTTTTTGCCTAATGGGCCAAGCCCAAGTGACCCAAATGCTCCCGTGTAGGCCCGGCTATGCCTAAAAACGTCCCGTGACCCGTTTATTACCCCCGTGTACACTTTTCCGACTATCTCGGCCCATCCACACTCAACCGTACACTCAAAATTGGCATCCGAATTAATTTCTAAAAAGTCCTTATTTCACAACCAAATTAGTCTATACCGACTCCCGGCTAAAATAAGTACATATCACGTCATTAATATCCAAAATGACGTAAATACAATATTACTATTCACTTAGTAATTAGTTTTCCTTAAATATTAACCATTCACTTCCCGATTAATATTTAAATAAAATTTTCCTAATTAATTCAATTAAAATTACGACTCACAAGTAATTTTCAATTCCCGAATTAATTAAATATTTAATGCATGAAATACGGAGTGTTACACGAGGTCAATTCTGACCTAACTCAGGTGACCATCCAAGACCGGGGCCAATTCTGACCCAAGAGTGGTGACGAACGAGGTCAATTCTGACCTAACTCAGGTGACGATCCAAGATCGGGGCCAATTCTGACCCAAGAGTGGTGACGATCGAGGACCGAGGTCAATTCTGACCTAACTCAGGTGACGATCCAAGACTGGGGCCAATTCTGACCCAAGAGTGGTGACAACCGAGGACCGAGGTCAATTCTGACCTAACTCAGGTGACGATCCAAGACCGGGGCCAATTCCGACCATAAAGTGGTGACGACCGAGAACCGAGGTCAATTCTGACCTAACTCAGGTGACGATCCAAGACCGGTCCAATTCTGACCCAAGAGTGGTGACGACCGAAGGTCGAGGTCATTTTTTACCTAACTCCGGTGACGATCCAAGATCGGAGCCAATTCTGACCAAGAGTGGTGACGACCAAGGATCGAGGTCAATTTTGACCTAACTCAGGTGACGATCCAGGATCGGGGTCAATTCTGACCCAAGAGTGGTGATGACCGAGGACCGAGGTCAATTCTAACCTAACTCAGGTGACGATCCAGGATCGGGGCCAATTCTAACCCAAGAGTGGTGACGACCGAGGACCGAGGTCAATTCTGACCTAACTCAGGTGACGATCCAAGACCGAGGCCAATTCTGACCCAAGAGTGGTGACGACCAAGGACCGATGTCAATTCTGACCTAACTCAGGTGACGATCCAAGACCGGGGCCAATTCTGACCCAAGAGTGGTGACGACCGAGGATCGAGATCAATTCTGACCTAAGTTAGGTGACGATCCAAGACCGGGGCCAATTCTGACCCAAGAGTGGATAAAGATTGGGTTTTGATTCTGCTGGAGAAAGAGCTTTATGATTTTGATCTGAGCTGGGGAGCTGATAGCTGGGGAAGATTTTAGGAGACCTCGCCGGGGGAACAACCTATTTTGGGTGTTATAGGAGAATTCCGTTGGGGAAGTGATTAGGTGATCGTTAAGGATCCTCCGGAGTTTTGTCGGGAGGAGTTTTCACTAGGTTTTTTGAGGATTCCGTTGGGGAAGAGGGGTTCTGCTCGAGGGAATGCAAAATTTTCTTAGTAAAAAGGCTCTAGATCCTTCCTAGGATTTTTGGGAATTTTTCGGGGATTTTTCGAGGCTTTCTGGTATTTTCTGGGAATTTCTGTACGAAATTTAGGGGGGGTATTGATCGGCATAGTATGAAGGGTGCCATTCGGTAGTGGCACGGACTTTTGGGTTGCCTCGAGAAGGTGATGAGTCATTACCGATCGGTATGACAGAGGTAGGTGCCGCTCGGCATGGCCCTTGGCATCCTATAAAAAGGGGGCGAATCCCCTCATTTTTTTCACAGCTTCTTTTGCTTTCTGTCTCTCTCTGCGATTCTTTTGCAAATCGTTCTAGTATTTCGATCTTCAAGAAATGGACGATTTTATGAGGGAGTGGTTGACCGTTGATGACTGGGTGAATGTGGAGTGGAGGGCTAGGGCGCCTCTTGCTTTAGGGAGTG
Organism: Sambucus nigra; assembly: GCA_949130495.1. Taxonomy (NCBI): domain Eukaryota; kingdom Viridiplantae; phylum Streptophyta; class Magnoliopsida; order Dipsacales; family Adoxaceae; genus Sambucus; species Sambucus nigra. The sequence continues at coordinate 1,469,779 of CASBWL010000022.1, read as the reverse complement.
AGAACTCCTTTGATGCGTTTGAGCCTGTTGTGGATGAGCGGACCTTGCTGCGGGAGCCATTGCGTCATCACTCTTCAAGAGTGATCCCCGACGGTTATGTAAGTAACCTAACCTTTGGCATTCTTCTCTTCGTAGTGATTTTTCTTTCTTTCTTGACCTTTGATGAGACTTTTCTTTTTTCCAGTCTGATATCTCTTTGAAGAACATGCGTGCCCGTGGGACAACGGGGCTTAAGGATGTCTGGGAGCATCTCCCACCTATGGTGCGCTGTATGGTATCATCAGCGGGTTTTGGGCATTTGGCATCTGCACTGGATGAGATGCCTCGTTCGATAGGGGTCCTGTGGACTTTAGGAGATAGGTGGTGGGACACTACCCACACCTTTCATTTTGGATTCAGGGAGATGACGGTGACTCCCATAGACGTGCAGTAGGTGCTGGGGCTGGATTGTGATGGAGAGCAGATAGAGGTGGATCGCTCTTTACGGGTGAGATCGGAGGCAGTGCGTACGGCACTTGGTGATGTAGGGAGAATAGTTTATGGGGATTATATCCGGCTGTCCCTGCTAAAGGATGTTCTGTTGGGTAGGGTGATCGATGTGGAGGATGGGCTGCAAGTGAGGCAAATGGCCCGGTTATTCATTTTGCTGGTGTTGGGAGGTTTCATGGTGGCGTCGAGCGGCAACGTCGTCCATTTATGGTTTCTGCCGTACTTGAGGATGTTTTCGAACATCCCTTTCTATGATTGGGGGAGTCTGACCTTGGCGACCCTTTACTTTTCTCTGTATGCATTCAGTCGGTGTTACCGACAGACCTTTACTGGGGCCACGTACCTTCTTGAGGTATTCTTCAGTTTGTGCATTTCTTTTCATGCATTCGCATTTTCCTTTCATGCACTCGCATTTTCCTTATGCATCTCTTTTTTTTCTTGTGAATTTCGACGTGGTTCTATGAGGTGATTGGGTGCAATACCCCGTTGATCACTTTGAAGGATGACACTGTTGGGGATTTCTATCGATTGTATCGATGGCGTAAGGCCAATCGTCAGTCGAAAGGATCTCTTTCCCTGGAGGCGGTGCGTCAGGTCTTAAATGACCTGAGCAGTGGTAGGGTAAGACTCTTTCCATTTCAGTCTAGGTTTTTGTACCTTCTGATCTTGTATTGATTTATGCTCGCTTGGAGATTTTCAGGTGACCTTTTACCCATGGGGGACAGCCATTCAGGATGCGGGGGCGACCGGGGTGAATGCGCGGATGAGGCATTTGCTGGCACATGAGTTCGACCATTCCTGGTACCTTGGGGAGAGGGTGACTCGCCAGATTGCTGAGGAGGAGGTGATGGTGCCACCCATGCAACCTCCTACTTTTATGAGGCAGGAGCGACTGATGTTGGAGGATGAGAGGATCGCGACGATGATCGACGAGTCCTACTTGATATACACTGATACGGTTACGCCGTATGACTATATGGATTTTATGACGAGCTGGTTGATGGCACCCGACATATATGATGCACTGCCCTTCCCTCTGGCGGGTTTGAGTTGGGTGGTGGGATCTTATTACAGCGGTGGTGGCCCATCGGCATCTGCGGCGATGGCGACCTCGGAGGTCCCTTTTGTACGGCTGCATACCCCTTCATACAACATTCGACGGGCTGATGGAGGAATGGTGCCTATGCTGCACCGTCCTCGTGCGATGGATCCGGAGGAGTTGGGTTTGACAGAGGAGGTCCTTCGACCTGCGGTATACCTTTTTGTTCCTTTCTTTCTTTCTTTCTTTTCTGTTTTGGTCATCCTTGCTTTGATACTGATTTTGCCATTTCTTTCAGCAACTCTGGGTGTCGACCACTTGGCTCAGGGACATCAGAGTCTGGATATCTTCGGCGACTACCCATATTCGGGATGCAGTTCCCGTTCCTTCTTGCTTGGTGCCGTCCTCTTCGTCCCGAGAGGAGTCTATTTCGGGTGGTGGTGGTGCGTCGTCTCGCCGTAGGGGGAAAAGAGCGCGTCGCAAGGGTGGAAGCTCTTGAGAGAGAGAGAGAGAGAGAGAATGAAATGTGGGTTCGGGCTGAGTCCCGTTGTTTTTGGCCTTTTCTTTTTATTTCCTGCAAAACTGATGTAATACAAAACACAAGTATATTAATGATGAATGCGATGGAGTTTTTTTATTGTCTTTTATTAATGATGAATGAATGCATGCACATGCACTTTTTACTTTGCTGCTGAGACCGTAAAAAGGAATATTTTTGAAATTTTTTTGAAGCAAAGTTTTTTATTAACAAGGGGAAATTTAAAGGGATTTTGAAATTCTGTTCAGAATATCAATTTATTTTTATTTAGTTTTCTATTTTGACAAAAGAGGAAAAAAGGGAAATTTCTAAAAATGGGGGAGGGGGTGCTGATCGACAAGCACCCTGACCTACCTATCGACAGTTCAGTCCAATCAATTGAAGGCTTTGATTGGTACCCTCTTTAGCCTTTGGTACCTTGTGGGGTAGGATTCCCTCCGATTTCTGCACGGATTATGTCCCCTGTGAGGGTTTTCAAGTATAAAAAGGGGTAAGGGTGGAGTGTTTTCATCACACCTTTGCATTCTTACCTACTTGCCCACCATCTCTTAGCCTTACAAGATGGCTCTCCCTAGTAGCATTGAGTTTGCCAACTACCTCGAAGCCTTGGAAGCTATGTGCTCTTATAATGTTGACTACGATGCTTTCAACATGCGTCGAGTCTACTTGTGGCGCAATCAGCCTATTGAGTGGAATATGCTGATGGCGGCGGTACAATTCTGGTACCCCGAAGACCATGTATTCCGCTTTGGGTTGGAAGAAGTTTGTCCTACCTACAAGGAATTTTCTACCATACTGGGTGTAAATCCCAGTGTTGCTACGGCTTTGCCCGAATTTTCCCGTTCTCTTAGGGATTTATTGGCCGGGCTTCTTCACATTTCGCCTTCGACGGCCAGATCCTTGGTTGCTGGAGATTCCTCCCGGCGGTGCTGCAGTCCGTGCATTTGTGGGAAGTAGGTGATGCTGGCTATGATGGAGCCGTTGTTCTGGCCCTTGTTTCAAAATTGCTGCTGGTGACTGGGGAATTGCAAGTGGACCCACAACTTGCAGCTATTACTTCATGGATATCATACCGTCGCAGTCCCGCGGCGGTGATATTGACGGAGACTCTAAATGGCCTGAATGCCTGGAGGGAAGACCGTTATGACTTTTTGAGGGGTATCCCTGTGATGCTGTTTATGTGGTTGTCTGAAAGATTCCGCTTGTCGACCCCTCCAGAATTTCCCTTGTCGGTCGTACCCAACTTCTTTTCGCGCTACTTCATCCGCGTTGGCCTGTATATTGAGAACTGGGAGAATTGGCTTGTGGAGCATGGGGCTTATGGTTTGTATTAGTCAGTGCCTTGGTAGGGGAAGTTTTAGCCTGTTCTGGAGCTAGGAGAGTATTCATATGTGCGGTTAGCTGGTCTCAAACAGACCGCTTTTTACTTTCCTTGGCAGCTTTTGCGCCAATTCGGCTGGGCGCAGGTCGTGCCCCCTCGGACCTCAAACTTCTTTCCGGTAGAAGATTTGACTAAGCGTTGAGCACCTGCGTCAGTTGCTTGGGTCTTTGTGGGAAAATTTGCATCCGTCGACCCGTCCCTCTTAGTCTATCCGGAACATTTGCCATGTCCCTAAAGATTATATAAAGTGGTTGTGGAGGAAAGTAGTCAGCAAGATGTTGGCAGTAGAGACTGGACAAAGATGTTTTGTTTTATCTGACTCCATGGAAGGGGGTGTTGTGGTTTTTTCGAAAATGGTTAAGGCTCATCGATCCATGGAATGTTTATGGCACTCTAGTTAGGCAGGGGAAACTTGGGGACCTCAAGATTTAGATGATGAGAGTGCAGGCTCCTCTGGTAGTTGTGGGTAGGACTCCTGGGGAGTTTATTTGTGTAACAGGTGTGGGGATTTTATTTGGCTTTTTATGTTAGTGGGGGAAGGGAGTTATTCGTTCCTTTTTCTTACGTAATCCGTACTATAATTTCTTATTAATGAAATAAACAAGTTTCTGATCATCCAGCTGTGCCTCTCGATGAATTTTGTATTTTTGAATTAGCTATACTGATCGCTAAGGCATACATAATCCTTTTGTTCAAGTATTTTTAGAATGAACCGCCGTTCTCGGAGGTAAGAAAAGAATAGTATTTTGTGAAAAAGAAAGGGCCGCGCTCATGTGAGGAGTATGAGCTGCCTACGTACCTCTGGTGTTTTTTGAAAAGTTTTAAAAATAGTTTTTGTAGAGGATCAGGCCCACGTAGTTCTGGGTAGAGGAAAATAAAGAGGTTTTTTTTCTTCTTTTAGAATATAAGGGGGATGAGAAGAGTCGTAGCGCGCCGAGATTTCGGACTAGGGGTAGAATTTCTTGAGATGGTCCAGATTGACTTGACGAGCCATCTCTTCCCCATCCAAGTCAGTGAGCAGGGCGGCACCGCTGGATAAGATTTTCTTCACAATGTAGGGGCCTCTCCAATTGGGCTTGAATTTCCCTCTGGGGTCCCAGATGGGTTCTATTATCTCTTTGAGGGCTAAATCCCCCTCCCGGACACCGCGGTCCTTGACTTTCTTATTGAATGATCGCGTTATTCGGCGATGGTACCCCTGTATGTGGTAAAGAGCCTTTAATTTTCTTTCATCTAGGATGGCTACCTCATCAAGACGGCTTTGTCACCAGTCTTCTTCACTAACTTTGCTTTTGAGCACGATGCGTATCGAGGGTATTTCCAGCACCACAGGTAGGACTACTTCCATGTTGTAGACCACGTAGTAAGGGGTAGCCCCAGTAAAAGTTTGGATTGAGGTTCGATAGCCCCAGAGGGCGTACGGGATCCAGTCGGCCCAATCCCTACAACTTTCGGTCATCTTGTTGATGATGGATTTGAGGTTCTTATTGGCGGCTTCAACTGCACCATTCGTTTGAGGTCGGTAAGAAGAAGATTTGTGTCTCTGAATCCCGTAATCGTTGACTACTTCTGTGACTTCTACTTCGAAATGCAACCCGTTATCTGATACCAGCTCGTGCGGGACCCCATATCGGCAGATGATATTTTTCTTGTGGAATTTGGCCACTTTCTTGGCATTCAATACCACATATAACTCAGCCTCGACCCATTTGGTGAGGTAATCGATGGCGACTAGGATGAACTCATGTCCGTTTGAAGCCTTTGGTGTAACCTTCCCTATGATGTCGATACCCCAGGTGGAGAACGTCCAGGGAGAGGTCATGTTATATAATTCTCGCGGAGGCAAGTGTTGAAGATTGGAGAATTGTTAGCATTTGAGGCACCTTCGGACATAGGCGACGCAGTCCTGGATTATGGTGGTCCAGTAGTAGCCATGTCGGATGATCTTCTTGGCGAGCATGTGACCATTCATTTGGGGTACGCATTCCCCGCTGTGGATTTTCTGCATTATTTTCTCAATCTCAGCCCCTGCGATGCAGTGTAGATGAGTTCCATCGAAATTCCTCTTGAGTAGAGCTTTATGACAGATGATGTACTGGGCGGCCAGTCTTCAGAGGGTTGTTCGGTCCTTCTTGTTGGAACCCTCAGGATACCTACCATGTTTGAGGAGGCACCAGATATCATAGTACCAGGAATTGGCTAGTTCGGGATCTTCGGTGGAGACCAGCTCAATATGGTAGCAATGGGTCGGTTTGTCTTGATTTTGAACTAGGAAGGGGGTCATTATTATTCCTTCGGGCATGTCAACCATGGAGGCCAAGGTAGCGAGAGCATCGGCTAGGTTATTCTTTCCTTGGGGTAGGTAATGGAAGGTGATATCTCGAAATTGGGAGGCTAACTCTTCTAATTGGGTATGAAAGGGTTGGATCTTTTCGTCTTTGACTTTCCACTTTCTGAGCACTTGATAGATGATAAGGGCGGAGTCCCCGTAGGCATCAAGGTATTGAATACCTTTCTTGAGAGCAACCTTGAGGCCCACTGTGCATGCCTCGTATTCTGTCATGTTGTTAGTACAAGGGAAATCCAATTTTATGGCGATGAGAGTGTGGGAGTCATCTAGGGCGATCAGGAGTATCCCAATGCCATATCCCTTTTTGTTGGCAGCGCCATCAAAGAACATTTTCCATCGAAGGTGGTCTTGAGTGGTGCAGAGGATATTTTCATCTGGGAATTCGGAGATCTGGACATCTGCTTCTTCTACAGGGTAGTCAGCGAGGTAGTTAGAGATGGATCTTCCTTTAATAGCTTTATGTGTGACGTACACGATATCGAACTCGGTTAGGAGCATCAACCATCGGGCCATTCGGGTGGATAAGGTGGTTTTCTCAAGCAGGTATTTGATGGGATCCATTCGGGATACAAGTTTGATAGTGAAGGCGAGCATGTAGTGTCGCAACTTTTGGTTGACCCAGACAAGTGCGACACATGCCTTTTCTAAAGCAGTGTAGTTGACCTCATACCCAACCAATTTGCGACTGGAATAATATATGGATCTTTCTTTGCGGGAGTTTTCAAGGTATTGGGCTAGCAAAACCCCAGTTACAATGTCGGTTATGGTTAGGTATAGGAGCAAAGGGAGACCAGACTGTGGTGGCATGAGCACTGGAGGTTGGGTCAGGTATTGTTTGATTCGGTCAAAAGCTTCTTGGCAGGCCTCGTTCCAAACCTTGGTTGAATCCTTTCGGAGGGGCTTAAAGATTGTTTCACAAATGGAGGTTAGCTGGCTGATGAACCGGCTGATATATTTTAATTTCCCAAGAAAACCTCGGACTTCTTTCTCTGTTCGGGGATGTGGCATCTCAAGTATGTACTTCAGCTTTGCAGGGTCTGCCTCTATCCCCTTTTCGCTGACCATGAATCCTAAGAGTTTTCCCTTTGTAATGATAAAGACACACTTCTGTGGATTAAGTTGCATCTGATATCGTCGCAGTCGTTCGAAGAACTTTTGGAGAGCGGGAACATGACCTTCTCTAGTTTTGGATTTTATAATCATATCATCCACATAAACCTTGACCTCTTTGTGGATCAGATCTTGCAGGATGGTTGTGGCATTCCTTTGGTAGGTAGCCCCAGCATTCTTGAGACCGAAAGGCATAACGGTGTAGCAAAAGGTTCCCCATGGGGTGATAAATGCGGTTCTTCTTGGTGGTCTGGGTGCATCTTGATTTGGTTGTATCCAGCAAATCCGTCGACAAATGACTTGAGAGCATGACTGGCTGTGTTGTCCACGATCATGTCGATATTGGGTAGTGGATAATCATCCTTTGGAGAAGCTTTATTTAAATCTCGGTAATCTATACACATTCGAACCTTTCCTCCTGATTTCGATACAGTTACAATGTTGGCTAGCCATGTGGGATATTCGATCACCCGAATAAAACCCACGTTCAACTTTTTGACCACCTCTTCTTTGACCTTGAGCGACCATTCGGTGCGGAGTTTTCTCAATTTTTGTTTGACAGGCTTGTAATCTGGGAGAGTGGGGATCTCGTGCTGAGCTATTTCAGGATCGATACCGGGCATATCATCATACGACCATGCAAAGACATTTACGAACTCTTTCAACAATTCTTCGAGTTGTGCGCGCTCATGCTCGTCAAGGGTGGCCCTTATCCTAATCTCGCGTAGTTGGCTACCAGAACCGAGATTAATAACCACAGTCTCTTCTTCATTAACTTGAACGCGGTTATGTTGTTTATTATTAACCTTATTTAGATCAGTTAAGAATTTTTCATTTGCAAAATCATCATCATTAAAAGTTTGATTAGAATTCAAGCAGTTAATGTAAGGCACAACAAGATACTCAAAATCTTTGTTTATTTCATTGATAGGAAAAACAACATTGAGAACCTCATCAAAAGAGGTCTCGATTACATTTGAGCAAGGATAGACAATAGAAGAAGAAATAGGGTAAACATTGGGGTTAGGGGAGAATTCAAGGGGTAGAATTGGCGCAGCATGCCAGTTGAGGATAGGAGTATCAGCAACTTTAATCAGATGGGATGGATCCATTGATGTAGTGCCTGAATGAACCATGTAGAGTGCCAGCCCCAGTATCTGTAAGTTGAAGGAATCTTCGGAATTGCTTTCCTCCGTCTCTTCGGCATCTTTGATGAGCGATTGTACTTGGTGTGGGAAAATTTCGGCCCATGGGTAGCTGTCTTGGAAAAAGATCTCCATTCCATGCCTCATCTTCTTGTCTGTGTGGTCATACCATGTTTCTAGAAAACTGCAAAAGGGGAAATCCTCGCCTTCTTTGATGAATCGTCCATTTAAGGAGTCTCATGAGACAGTTTGGATACAGTCTAATCTTCTCTTTGGTCGAGACTGGAGGATCATTCTGAGCTCTTGTTCTGATGGTTGATACCCCAAGCCACAAGGAGGGAAAGCTTTCTTTAGTTCGATGGGCTCAAGTATCCCCTGCTGCCTTTGTCCTAGCCCCAGTCCCGGCATGAAGTGCATGTTTTTGAACATCTGAATCACATTGACATTGCCATGAGGGTCATATTCTGGACAAACCCTTTCTTTGTAACCGTCCTCTGTCGGGAGTAGGAGTGGTTCGACTCGGAATCCTGATAGGAGCATATCATTTGACCCGTGTTGTATCTCAACAATTGGACTGCTGGTGTTTGCACCCCTGGCATTTTCGTCATCGCCCAAAATGGTGATGACTCGCCCGTCGGCGAAGAACTTCAATTTCTGATGGAGTGAGGAAGATACACCCTTGATATTGTGGAGCTAGGGGCGTCCGAGCAATAGGTTGAAACAAGCTGGGATGTCTATGACTTGGAATTCAATGACAGGGTTTATAGGGCCAATCCCTATTACAAGTTTTATGGACCCCATCACCTCGCGACGGGTATTATCGTAGGCATGCATAGCGGCGGAGGTTGGAGCGAGGTCGCTTTCTTTCAGGCTTAAACACTTGAAGGTTCTCAGAGGGTAAACGTTCAAGGCGGATCCGTTATCGACAAGAGAGAGTGGTTTTTTCCCATAACTTCGACGGAGATGTTGAGTGCATGATTGTGATTCGGCCCAATTCTGGGGATTTTGTAATATCCCGTATTTTCTGTGATATTTATTTTTGGGGATTAATTGAATTAAATGTTTATTAAATTGGAAATTAATCCGGATAAAAATATTAACGAGATGTGAGTTAGTATTTTATTATAATGTGTATACTTGGCAATATATGAATATTGGTAATATTGAAATTGTCACGAGATTGAAATACGGCAATTTGGGAATTTTGTTGAGACGCGTGTGACCGCCGCGTCATGGTATTTTATTATTTTAATTAAAAAGTGAATTTTAGTTCCATTAACCGTATGGTCGTTTTGAGTGCGCCAACGCGTCCGGAAGGGTCGAGATAGTCAGAAAACACTAGCCGGGAGTTTAGTTTGGGTCCCGGGGTATTTTTAGGCCATACCGGCATCATAAAGGGTATTTTGGTAATTTTGTATTTTTGGGAATTAAAAGTGACGAAAATTAGAAATAGAAATCTGACTTCTTCTTTAACCCACTAAACCCACTAACTACACTAAGAGACTTAATGGGCTATGGGAGAAGTTGAAATATAGTCCCAACTTACCAAACCAAACACACCTCCATCACCTCCATTGTCATCATCCTTAGAGAAACTTGAGAGAGAGAGAGAGAAGGAAGAGAATTCTGCAGAAAGAGAGAGGGAGAACAACTTAGCTTTCAAGATTCAACACAAAATTTAGAGAAAGATTAAGGCAAGTGGTTTAAATTCATTTGATTCAAGCTATGCTTTTCCATGTTTAGGAAATTTTCGAAATTGATCTTGGAAGATAATTTAGACCCATAAATTGGAAGTTAAAAACTATGAAATATGTTAGGAATTGCATGTAGTAATATTCTGGACGAATTATATGTTCTAAACAGAACCTTTGATGATTCAAAAATGGAGTTTAGAAGAAGTTTATTGATGTTCTTGAATGAAAAAGAAATCTGGAAATAATGATGTAGTTTTGATCTAAACAAAGCCTTTGAATGATGAATTATGGGTTTTAGAATGTTAATACTGTTGTAGGATGATAGTATGATGTTATTGTAACCTTGTCTTAGAGTTTCATGCTTAAAAATGGTGTTTTGGGACGAATTGGTAACTGCAAAACGAAGCAGTCCGTAACCAGACCTGGTGCGTTCGATCGATCGATGTCTTCAGTCGATCGATCGACCACCATCGATCGATCGAAGGTAAATGTCGATCGATCGACCTTCCCAGAATGAGTAAAGTTTCTCCCTAATTAAATTTTAATGGTGTTAATCCTTGAATGATATTATTGGAGACCTTATGAATACCCTTAACCTTAAGGAAGACCAGTAGGCATGATTATGAGATTGGACTTTAATTGGAATTCAATTTGAGGAATTATTCTATATTAATGAAATTCGATAAGTGAGATAATATTTGGGTTAATAGTGTAAATTTGAATAATTTGATGAAATAAGGTTTGGGGCAGAAGTAAAGACCTTAGGTGTAAAGATGTTATATGTGGGAATAATGGGAACTTAATAGTCTATTTGAGATAAGTTTTAAGTTTAAGAAACTACGACGTGAGACGTGTCGACAATTTAATTTCTATATTATCGGGATACTTGAAATATATGAATTTGGAATAATGGTATAAAGATGTAGAGTATACCTTTATTAATATCGAGATATCTAAGATGTGTGAATGCTTAGTATATAATTTTATGTGTATGACATACCTACCATACTTGCTATCACGGGAGGTTTACGTTCGCTTAGGTCCTTCTTATCCTTGTGTTGCCCGGATTTAGATTGGTTACCTTGATGAACATAGGTCATAGAAGGACTTATTGGGATGTTAATAAGTTTGTTGATCATGGGAGCGTAGGTATGTGCGTGACCCATGTGATGGTGACTGTGTTCGCCTCCACTATTTGTGATGTTGTTATCTGAACGATTCCTGAGAGATTCGAAATGCGTGATCCTTATGTACGTGATGTACCGGGATGGATAGCAGAGTATGTGTGCACCGCAGCTTAGCCTTTGGGTGCTTGTATTGTATATTTATGATGTGAAAATATACGGTTAAATGAGAAGGAATTTATTATGTTAAATTGTGAGTATAGTTTAGTAAAGTTATGAAAAGATAAAAAGGGAACTTTTTATCTAAAAATGGTTTTGTTAATAATTGGGAATCCGAGAATTAAAGTAGAACTCTCTATTTAATTGTTAAGGTTGGAACTTAAACGGGAACCGAGTAGAAGTGTTAGAAACTCTTTAGATAGTTATGAGATAACACATGAATGGGTACAGGAACGTTAGGAGTGCACAGTTAGATGAGAGGTGAGTATCTCATGTGAGAGCACGTCCTAACATGTATTTTGCATATACTGTTCTAAATGTTTTAAAGCACTTGCAGGTTTTTAAAATATCTCCACATTCGGGCTCTGACCCGTTTGCTTTCAAATCTATTTTTTTTGTAAAACCATTTTAGGTGCCCAGCCATAAGGACACCATGCATAGGATTCTCACTCAGATGACGAGCTGTAGATTCTTGTGGAAGCTACAGGGATTTGCTTTTAGACGCTTATATCATTTGGATTCCATACTCAGTATTCCTCAGTTGTAGGGCATGTTGCCCAAATTCTATTAGAGGCATTTCCATTTCAGTTTTTCAGACTTTGGCATGTAGTGATTCAGTATTCAGTATTTCGTTACTTATTTTAGTTGTGGGATTTGTTGTGAGGAGTTTTTCCTCCAGATTTATTTATAGCATATGTTGGTTATCCTATTATTTCGTTATGGTGAATGGTGATATTAATCTTGCTTTAAATCCTTTACTGCATGTTAATCAGGCTTTAATTAAAATTTGGCAACTTACTTTTTAAATACTAGGTGGTTAGTAATAATAAAATGTTTTCGACAGTGATGCTATTAACTGAGCCAACTTGGCGTTTTGATTTAATTTAATAAAGGAGTAGCTACCGGGTATTTAATTAGTCGGGGTGTCACAGGTGGTATCAGAGCATCAGGTTCTAGTGTCCTTTAGGATCTGAACGGCTTATTATGTTTCCGCTGAGCTTTCTTTGATATAGATCCCTATATTTTAGGACTGTTGTATTCTTTTGTATATGCTACGTTCTTCAGCTATTTTAAGTTTATAACTGCGAACTTATAGACTTTATTCTTATTTCAGAATGCCTCCACGACGTGCACGACGAGTTCCCAGTAATGCGACCCCAGAACCACAGCCCGCACCGGTTCAGGGCACGATGAACGCCGCTGAGGTTGCAGCCATAGTAGCCCAAGCGGTAAATGCCGCACTTGCCGTAGTTCAGCAGGCACCACCTCAGGCGCCGGTTGCCACGCCAGTACAGGTAAATGCATTCCCGTCTTCTTGGGAACGTGTACGTGATGCTTTTCAGAAAGCGCATCCCCCAGAGTTTGCAGGTAGCTCAGATGTGGTAGTCTCGAGCCAGTGGAGGAAGGATATACAGCGGCACTTGAGGATGTATGAGTGCACGGATGTTCAGAAGCAGGTGCTAGCTACTTTCAAGCTAGTTGGGTCTGCACTGCAGTGGTGGGAGTCTATTACCACCGTAGAGGAGAGGGATACTCTCACTATTCAGGAGTTCTGGGTGCGGTTCGACTGCAAGTATTTTCCGTCAGCTGTTCATACGGAAATGAGGAGGAAATTGATGAGTCTGAAGCAGGAGGGTAAGACCGTGGCCGAGTATGAGGCCGAGTTCACTAATCTGTTGAATATCGTTCCGGATGAGATACCGACAGAAAAGAAGAAGATTGAGAAATTCACCGACGGGTTGACATGGAGGATCCGTCAGCATCTGTTAGGGAACCTTTCGTTGGCCACTTATTCTGATGTGGTTAACGCTGCTTTGTTACACTGCCAGGATCACCGCTTTCATATGGCTGAGGGCAAGAGATCGGGAGAGTCTAGCCATCAGGGCAGGACTGGAGGACATGGTGCCGGTGGGGCACAATATGTTCAGGGGGCAGAGGCAGAGTGATCAGGGTTCTCAGCAGGGGGATCATAAGAGGTTCCGATCAGGGGGTTTCAGGAACGGTCAGGGAGGATTCCGGAATGGCTAGCAGGGTCATAACGGCCATCAGGGCCAGCAGGGTCAAAATGGTCAACATCAGCAATTTCAGCAGGGCCAGCAGGGCCAAGGGAGGAACGGTAACGGCCACCAGGGCCGGAGACAGCAGGGACAGAGAGGAGGGAACTTCCCAGGGAAGTGTTTCGTTTGTGGCAAGACTGGCCATAAACGCCCGGACTGTCCTGATAAGGGCAGGGCCCCGCAGCAGCAGCAGGGAGCTCGCCAGGAGCCGCAGAGGCCTATGTTTCCCGCCGCTCTTCCCGCACCGCCACAGATGGCAACATTGCCACCCATTCCAGCAGTCCCAGCTCAACAGGGGCAGCTATAATATGGACGTGTCTATAATGTCCACCAGGCAGCAGTCCCACAGGCACGGCCCGCGATTGAGGGTACATTTTCTATCCATGGCACTATGGGTCGGGTACTGTTTGATACGGGGGCTACACATTGTTTTATAGCTACACATTTCGCGAAGGCTTTAGGGTTGTTAGCCACAGCGGAGAGCACAGTGACGTGTGTCGACTCACCATTGGGGAGTGGGTCACTTATTTTCTTTATATGCCGGGGAGTAGGGGTAGAGATTGGTAGTCTGGTATTACCTGCAGATATGTTGGTATTATATATGCATGTTCACGATGTGATTATTGGTATGGATTGGCTTGTTGCGTACCGAGCCATGATTGACTGTTTTAGTAGCAGTATTATCTTTGCCATTCCCGGGCAGGAGATGTTTTTGGTGGCGATGCCTCGTTCTGAAGGAGGATCGTCCACTCATTTGTACTATATAGAGGAGGAGACCTCTAAGGAGGTGGTGATACCACTTGATTCAATTCCGGTTGTTCGAGAGTTTGCCGATGTATTTCAGGATATACCTGGATTACCCCCCAGTCGAGAGATAGACTTTGTTATAGACTTATTACCAGATACGAGACCTATAGCACGCGCACCGTACCGTATGGCTCCAGCTGAGATGAGGGAGTTACGGGATCAGATTGAGCAGTTGTTGGGTCAGGGGTTTATTCGGAGGAGTACTTCACCGTGGGGTGCCCCTGTGTTGTTCGTGAAGAAGAGAGATGGTTCACTGAGATTGTGTGTGGACTATCGGGAGTTAAACAAGGTCACGATACGGAACAAGTATCCGTTGCCTCGAATCGATGACCTATTCGACCAGTTGAGAGGAGCTTCTTGCTTCTCAAAGATTGATTTACGATCTGGATACCATCAGTTGCGTATCAGGGAGGAGGACGTCTCGAAGAATGCGTTCTTATCGAGATATGGTTCTTACGAGTTTCGGGTTATGCCATTTGGTTTGACCAACGCTCCAGCAGCGTTTATGGACTTGATGAATAGGGTGTTCAGGGATTTCCTAGATCAGTTTGTCATTGTCTTCATCGATGATATTTTGGTTTACTCCCAGATAGAGGAGGAGCACGCCGAGAACTTGAGGCAAGTTTTGCAGACACTGCGCCAGAATGAGTTGTATGCAAAATATGAGAAGTACGGGTTTTGGCTGAAGGAGGTTCAGTTTTTGGGGCATATTATTTCCGACCGGGGAATATCGGTTGATTCGGGGAAGGTATCCGCAGTGAGGGAGTGGGGATAGCCCACGACACCGACGGAGATCCGTAGTTTCTTGGGCCTAGCAGGATACTACAGGAGGTTTATTCGGGGTTTCTCCACGATAGCGGGTCCCATGACACATCTAACTCGTAAAGGTGTGCCGTTCATTTGGAGTGATGCCTGTCAGTTGGCATTTGATGAGTTGAAGGACAAGTTAACCTCAGCACCGGTGTTAGCATTGCCGAGACCGGGAGTTGAGTATCTTGTTTACACCGATGCGTCCTTACAAGGACTTGGAGGTGTACTGCAGCAGGAGAGTCAGGCCATAGCTTATGCTTCCCGTAAGCTTAAGCCTCACGAGAAGAATTACCCTACCCATGACTTGGAGTTAGCGGCAGTGGTATTTGCCCTTCGTATTTGGAGACATTACCTTTTGGGGGAGAAGTTTCGATTGTTCACGGATCACAAGTCCCTACAGTACCTATTCACGCAGAAGGAGTTGAATATGCGGCAACGGAGGTGGCTTGAATTCGTGAAAGATTATCAGTTCGATATCCAGTATCACCCGGGAAAGGCTAACGTGGTGGCAGACGCGTTGAGCCGTAGACCGGTAGAGGAGGTGGCAGATCTGTGGAAGGCCAAGTGGAAGGAATTGGGACACCAGGATGCAGTGGCTCGATCATTCATGTCTGTGATGACTGTTACACCGCAGATTGTCACGAAGGTAGTGAGGGTATAGGCAAACGACTCGTTCTGTCAGGAGCAGATAGTTCGATTATTAGCAGAGGGAGCCGAATCCTATACCGTTAGCTCAGACGGGGGATTACGCTTCAATGGGAGATTGGTGGTTCCGGAAGGGGAGGAATTGCGGCATGAGGTGATGGCAGAGTCGCACGGCTCACGGTTCGCGGTACATCCCGGATGGGACAAAATGTACCAAAACATGAGACGTCAGTATTGGTGGAGCGGGATGAAGAGAGATATTGCCGAGTTTGTTTCAAAATGCGCCACTTGTCAGCTCGTGAAAGTGGATCATCAAAGACCGGCAGGACTACTACAGCCGTTAGAGGTCCCGATGTGGATGTGAGAGAGCATCTCTATGGACTTTATCACGGGGTTGCCTACGTCGCAGAGAGGTCACGACTCCATTTGGGTAATTGTGGACAGGTTGACAAAAGTCGCTCATTTTCTAACCGTAAGGACAGACTACACTGCGGGACAGTATGCCCAGCTCTTTATTACAGAGATAGTGAGACTTCACGGGGTGCCCCTAAATATCGTGTCTGACAGAGACAAGATATTTGTTTCACGGTTTTGGGAGAGTTTTCAGGAGGCCATGGGCACGGAGTTACGGTTGAGTACGGCTTACCACCCGCAGACCGATGGGCAGACCGAGCGCACAAATCAGATGTTGGAGGATATGCTACGTATGTGCACCATTGACTTTGAGGGTGGATGGGAGCAGTATCTTCCACTGGTGGAGTTTGCTTACAACAATTCCTACCAGTTCACCATTGGCATGGCTCCATTTGAGGCGTTGTACGGTAGACCTTGTCGTTCCCCAGCATGTTGGTTGGAGGTGGGGGACAACAAACTACTTGGGCCGGAAGTGATTCAGGATACTTCGGCAAGGATAGAATTGATTCGGAGTCGCATTCGGGTAGCTCAGGACAGGCAGAAGAGCTATGCTGATACGAAGAGATTCTTCAGAGAGTTCCAAGTGGGGGACCAGGTTTTGCTCAGAGTATCTCCTATGAAGGGGATTATGCGTTTTGGGAAGAAAGGGAAGTTGGCACCGAGATATGTGGGACCATTTCCTATTATTGAGCGGATCGGACCTGCGTATAGACTTGGGTTACCGGAGCATTTGCATCGGATTCACGATGTGTTTCATATTTCCTCACTTAGGAAATACCTTAGAGATAATTTGGCTCATTCTCTCATTGCTGTGGAGGACATTGATCTCCAGCCAGATAGCTCCTACGAGGAGGGGCCGATTGCTATTCTGGACCGAAGTGAGCGGAAACCGCGGTCAAAGATAGTTCCGTTAGTGCGTGTTCAGTGGCGACATCATAATGTCGAGGAGTCCACATGGGAGCGCGAGGATGAGATGCGCGAACGTTATCCAGAGTTATTCTTACCAGGTACTTTTTAGTTCCGAATTTCGGGACGAAATTCAGTTATTAGGGGGGAAGTATGTAATACCCCGTATTTTCTGTGATATTTATTTTTGGGGATTAATTGAATTAAATGTTTATTAAATTGGAAATTAATCCGGATAAAAATATTAACGAGATGTGAGTTAGTATTTTATTATAATGTGTATACTTGGAAATATATGAATATTGGTAATATTGAAATTGTCACGAGATTGAAATACGGCAATTTGGGAATTTTGTTGAGACGCGTGTGACCGCCGCGTCATGGTATTTTATTATTTTAATTAAAAAGTGAATTTTAGTTCCATTAACCATATGGTCATTTTGAGTGCGCCAACGCGTCCGGAAGGGTCGAGATAGTCAGAAAACACTAGCCGGGAGTTTAGTTTGGGTCCCGGGGTATTTTTAGGCCATGCCGGCATCATAAAGGGTATTTTGGTAATTTTGTATTTTTGGGAATTAAAAGTGACGAAAATTAGAAATAGAAATCTGACTTCTTCTTTAACCCACTAAACCCACTAACTACACTAAGAGACTTAATGGGCTACGGGAGAAGTTGAAATATAGTCCCAACTTACCAAACCAAACACACCTCCATCACCTCCATTGTCATCATCCTTAGAGAAACTTGAGAGAGAGAGAGAGAAGGAAGAGAATTCTGCAGAAAGAGAGAGGGAGAACAACTTAGCTTTCAAGATTCAACACCAAATTCAGAGAAAGATTAAGGCAAGTGGTTTAAATTCATTTGATTCAAGCTATGCTTTTCCATGTTTAGGAAATTTTCGAAATTGATCTTGGAAGATAATTTAGACCCATAAATTGGAAGTTAAAAACTATGAAATATTTTAGGAATTGCATGTAGTAATATTCTGGACGAATTATATGTTCTAAACAGAACCTTTGATGATTCAAAAATGGAGTTTAGAAGAAGTTTATTGATGTTCTTGAATGAAAAAGAAATCTGGAAATAATGATGTAGTTTTGATCTAAACAAAGCCTTTGAATGATGAATTATGGGTTTTAGAATGTTAATACTGTTGTAGGATGATAGTATGATGTTATTGTAACCTTGTCTTAGAGTTTCATGCTTAAAAATGGTGTTTTGGGACGAATTGGTAACTGCAAAACGAAGCAGTCCGTAACCAGACCTGGTGCGTTCGATCGATCGATGTCTTCAATCGATCGATCGACCACCATCGATCGATCGAAGGTAAATGTCGATCGATCGACCTTCCCAGAATGAGTAAAGTTTCTCCCTAATTAAATTTTAATGGTGTTAATCCTTGAATGATATTATTGGAGACCTTATGAATACCCTTAACCTTAAGGAAGACCAGTAGGCATGATTATGAGATTGGACTTTAATTGGAATTCAATTTGAGGAATTATTCTATATTAATGAAATTCGATAAGTGAGATAATATTTGGGTTAATAGTGTAAATTTGAATAATTTGATGAAATAAGGTTTGGGGCAGAAGTAAAGACCTTAGGTGTAAAGATGTTATATGTGGGAATAATGGGAACTTAATAGTCTATTTGAGATAAGTTTTAAGTTTAAGAAACTACGACGTGAGACGTGTCGACAATTTAATTTCTATATTATCGGGATACTTGAAATATATGAATTTGGAATAATGGTATAAAGATGTAGAGTATACCTTTATTAATATCGAGATATCTAAGATGTGTGAATGCTTAGTATATAATTTTATGTGTATGACATACCTACCATACTTGCTATCACGGGAGGTTTACGTTCGCTTAGGGCCTTCTTATCCTTGTGTTGCCCGGATTTAGATTGGTTACCTTGATGAACATAGGTCATAGAAGGACTTATTGGGATGTTAATAAGTTTGTTGATCATGGGAGCGTAGGTATGTGCGTGACCCATGTGATGGTGACTGTGTTCGCCTCCACTATTTGTGATGTTGTTATCTGAACGATTCCTGAGAGATTCGGAATGCGTGATCCTTATGTACGTGATGTATCGGGATGGATAGCAGAGTATGTGTGCACCGCAGCTTAGCCTTTGGGTGCTTGTATTGTATATTTATGATGTGAAAATATACGGTTAAATGAGAAGGAATTTATTATGTTAAATTGTGAGTATAGTTTAGTAATGTTATGAAAAGATAAAAAAGGGAACTTTTATCTAAAAATGGTTTTGGTAATAATTGGGAATCCGAGAATTAAAGTAGAACTCTTTATTTTATTGTTAAGGTTGGAACTTAAACGGGAACCGAGTAGAAGTGTTAGAAACTCTTTAGATAGTTATGAGATAACACATGAATGGGTACAAGAACATTAGGAGTGCACAGTTAGACGAGAGGTGAGTATCTCATGTGAGAGCACGTCCTAACATGTATTTTGCATATACTGTTCTAAATGTTTTAAAGCACTTGAAGGTTTTTAAAATTTCTCCACATTCGGGCTCTGACCCGTTTGCTTTCAAATCTATTTTTTTTGTAAAACCATTTTAGGTGCCCAGCCACAAGGACACCATGCATAGGATTCTCACTCAGATGACGAGCTGTAGCTGCTTGTGGAAGCTACAGGGATTTGCTTTTAGACGCTTATATCATTTGTATTCCATACTCAGTATTCCTCAGTTGTAGGGCATGTTGCCCAAATTCTATTAGAGGCATTTCCATTTCAGTTTTTCAGACTTTGGCATGTAGTGATTCAGTATTCAGTATTTCGTTACTTATTTCAGTTGTGGGATTTGTTGTGAGGAGTTTTTCCTCCAGATTTATTTATAGCATGTGTTGGTTATCCTATTATTTCGTTATGGTGAATGGTGATATTAATCTTGCTTTAAATCCTTTACTGCATGTTAATCAGGCTTTAATTAAAATTTGGCAACTTACTTTTTAAATACTAGGTGGTTAGTAATAATAAAATGTTTTCGACAGTGATGCTATTAACTGAGCCAACTTTGCGTTTTGATTTAATTTAATAAAGGAGTAGCTACCCGGTATTTAATTAGTCGGGGTGTCACAGATTTCTTCTTCAGAGAATGATAGCATTCGGGTAGAGGTCAAGGATCTGACCAGATTTACAGCTTCTTTTGGTGTGGTAGAGGGAGGAACTATGGGTCCAGTGAGTAATTTGATTAAAGCATTTATGTGTAGCTGGGAAGACATGAAAAGCCCCCATAGAGTGATGTTAGCTTGAGTTTTCTACAGTTGGTCGAGAATCTTACTCTCCTCGATGGTTATCTCTGGCATAGGAAGGTTTTTAATGCCCTTCCCTTTGTCATTTGCTGGCAGTAAGCTTGGAACTTGGTAATATCTCCCTGATCTGGTCATGTGATTTACTGAAGAAGGAAAGAACATGAATCCCATTTCCTCGTCAATCTCAGGTAGTTCTTCCACCCTATTTATTTCTCCGAGGAGTTCTTCAAATGATATCATCCCACACATGTCGACTACTGGGCCAGCTCTTCCTGAAGCTTGTTCTTCGCTCGAGTCTTCTAATTCTTCCCCCCATCCGGTGGTAGCAATTATGTCTCTCCTTGTAAAGTCGATACATTCCACAACTTCAATGGTTTCTTCATACAAGTCCTCCCATTCTGTGGGGATATGTGTGATTGAAGGGACCAAGCGCCCTTGTAGCTTCAAAGTGTCAAGTAACCCGATGATATTACAAATGCTGTTGGTTTGCCCGAATAATTTTGCCATAGTTTGGAGAACATCATCTAGGCTGACTTCGTCAGTTGGTACCACCCATTTATCTGAATCTCGGGCCCATTTCCGTGCCTCCAAAAATAGTGTACTGAATCTATGGAAATCGATGACCATCTGTGAGGGCAATTTCAGCCCGAACTCTAGGAGTTGATTTAACACCTCTGATAATTCCATACCTCCATTTTCAGAACGGGTACGGACAGTGATGCATGCTCTGGTGAGGAGTGACAATGCCTGATCAGCGAGGCTAGTAGGGTGTAGGAGGAAATATGGGGAAGTTTGAAGAGATTTAGGAGAGTATATGGGTGTGATTTGAGTTAAGGGATCGAAATCTGGGTTTTCTTCCAAGAAGATGGCATTGGTGTGATTTGGGAGTGGGTTGTGAGTAGTGTTTGGCTTAGGATTGGCTGGTGGGGCGATGGTACCCCGATCAATGAGATCTTGGATTATGTTTCGGAGATGAAAGCATTGGTCGGTGGTATGGCCGACAGTTTGGTGAAAGGCGCAATGAGCATTGATCTTGAAGTTTCATGGGAGTGGATTTGGCAATGGACGTGGATCCAAGGGTTTGATGAGGTTTTGGCTTAATAGGGCTTGGTAAACTTTGGAGAGGGGAGCATGGAGCTCAGTATATTCCCTTCGGATGGTGGTAGGGCAACTTTCTGGTTCCCATGACGTGGTTGGTTGAGAGATGTTGTTGATGGTCGAAACGGTAGCACTGGCAGGCTTGTCATACTTTCTAGGGGTGAACTGTCTGGACACCTGCTTTGGTTCGATCTCTATTTTAATGAGGCTCTCCTCGATTTCCACTCCAGCCTCTCTGAGAGCTCGGAAGTGGGGATAGTATTATCCTCCCATCGTCGCTCGGACATGGGGAAAGAAGTTTTTCTTCACTATGTTGACATGTTCTTCTTCGGATGGTCGATTAGTCATGGTAGCTGCTTGCTCTCTCCATCGAGTTATGAAGTTACTGACTGATTCTCCAGGGTTCTATTTGAGCAGCTCTAAATCACGATGGGTAACCTCAAGCTCTTCGTTGTATTTATATTGTGACATGAATTCTCGGGGTACATCCTCCCAGCTACGGATTATGGATTCCTCAAGGGATAAAAACCATCGGAGGGCACTATCCTTCAAAGTTTGCTGAAATAATTGGGCTATCACCTCTTCAGAAGCCCCTAGTAGAGTCATGGAATGATGATAACTGCGAAGATGAACAATTGGGGGTCCACTCCCCCCGAACTTCTCGATATTTGGCATTTTGAACTTCTCGGGTAACCTCGCTTTAGGATAAGGAGACATGTGGGTGTAGTCCATGTAATTCCCAGAGATCCTGACTTGGTCAAACTTCTTGGTGAGCATCTTGAGATCCTCTTTGACTTTATTCAACTCTTCCTCCTTTGGATCAGCGACCAGAGGCAGGTTAGCCATAGGCGGGGCAATATTTGGCATTGGAAGTTGGGTAGACGATGACCCATTGGAAGGAGGGGCACGTGGAGCATGCTGATATTCTTCTGGAACCCAGATAGGCTCGATCGGACCCATAGCACTAGGGAACAGGGCCTCAGGCTCTTGAGGAATAGGAACTTGGTTTCGTTGCATCTCCCGGACCTCAATTTGGAGGTTGTCAATCTTGGACACGAGCTAGGACTGTCGTCAAATCCGGTTGTATGACTGGTGCTTGATCTGTATTCTCCATGGAAGATGGATGGATTCCGGACTTAGAAGAAGTAGTAGAAGAACGGCTGAAACTCCTGGGTGATTTGACTGAAGATCGAAGCCAATAGGGAGCCAGGCCAAGGGCTTGCGATCGACCTGAGAAGGCGTAGGATGAGATTTATTTTTGAGAAAAAGTGAAGAAATTATTTTTGGATTTTTTGATAAAGAAGGGAGAAATGTTTTGGGATTTTTTTGATAAAGAAGGGAGAAATGTTTTTGGATTTTTTTTTTGATAAAGAAGGGAGAAATATTTTTGGAGACGGAACTCATCATGATTATTATGTTTTCACTTGTTTTTAATTCTCCTAAATGCAATGCCGGACAGATCCCGAGCCTGGAAAAGTGGGGGTCTTAATATATGCAAAGCTACGATTTAGACTTGTAACCAGGCTCACGGACAGGGTCCCGTTTTAAAAATGCGTGAAAATTGGGTTGCAGGCCGACCCAGAATTTCGGTAGAGTTTCGGCTTAAAACCGGCAATCTAAAGTGTGTGTCCTAGGTTTGACACCTATATGCAGGTATGCAGTTGCTTGGGTGAATCGTCATGGGTTCCCCCCTTTGGCGTGACTTCCATGATATACGTCTTGCTCTTGCGGGTAATCGGTATGTGTGGACAAGCCATTTGATACACCTTAGTGTATGTGAATCGCCTCACCATATACCTCGTGGGGACGGTACGTGTGAGAGAGAATTTGATATACTCGATGTACGTAAACCAATTCCCTGCGATATACCTCCTGTCATGACTTCGGTCAAGCGGTACGATGCGGGGGAACCGTTCAATATACGTCGAAGGTACTTGGCCAATGGAAGGTGAGAGTCATATCGCTTAGGCTAACTGCGACCTGCTGGACCAGCGCCCATCACAAAGTGACCCTCCAGTTACTGGGTAAAATTTGGTCAATATCAATGCTCTTTCGTGATGTTGTGTGAATCATGCATGATTCTCTTATTAGTATCTTATGATGAGAATTCCTTTCTTGACTATGCCAAACAGGGAGCCGAGTATAAGTACCCCAAAAGGTACACCAAGTATGGATGGGTGATGCGTGCAACATGGGGATATACATGTGATCCTAGGTGCACGTGGTGTGAAGTGTACATGGAGAAATTTCTACAAGTGTGTGAACATAAGCATAAGCATGGGATACACATGAGAAAGGGGAACATGCAGATATGGGGGGAAACATAAACAAATATAACATCCATGTAAATAGAGTCAAGCCCTCAAAACAAACACAATATCCCCTGCAGAGTTGCCACTGTGGCCATCCCCGATCCCCGCCGCGGAGGAGAAGGATCCCTCGGGTCCCGCGCATCCCTCTCGGGAGCGCTTCGGCCGGCGTCGTTTGAGATGTGGTGTAAAAATGTAGAGAGATTCAGAGTCGCCAGTCTATTTTACTCAAAACAGACAAAATAAAAAGGGTAAGTCACCCCGAAGGATGGCATCCAAAGACATATTGGTGCGTGCGAAACCAAGATGATTCGAGAAGGGTTTGGAGGCTTAGTTACGAAATGGGAAGGTGTTAGGCACCCATTCCGCCCTTTCGATCTCTCATGAATATTTGTTATTTTCCTTTTGTTTCCCCCGTGATATGTGTGCATGTGTATATATAGAATGGAGGTAGGAATCCTCGACTTGTATCATGGAAAAGATAAAGCGAGTCATCCGTAGGAAGATGTAAGAATAATATTAGAAAAATAAGATTTACGCGATTACCCCTACGTTGATCGTTATAAGGGAACGATAACATATATGGAGCAATGCGTTATTAAGGGCAAATATATAGAATATAAGGAAAATGGATTTAGAGAAGATAGAAAATGAGAGAAAAAGGTGAGAAAAAGGACTCGAGTCTCGGGTTTTACCCCGAAACGCCTACGTAGCCTATAAAGGCATCAAAGTCCACGTAGTTCGCATACAAAACGAGGGGTGGGGTTTATCCCATAAATCCAAATAGGGGATCTCTTATTTGTAAGTGTGTGTATGTAGAAAAAGTGTTTTAGTTGTGAGAAACGTGTGGAAAAAGTGTGAGAATCCCTACTTGGAATTTATGAGCAAACCCTCTTTTTCTTATTTTTTGGGTTTTATTTATATGAAAATAGTAGATGTGCAATAATAATAAATAAAAAAGTATATTAGGATGTGTGAGATGAGATAATAAAAGCGCTAAGTAAGAAAACAAGTTATTAAGAGTTTAAGGGAATTTAAGAGAAAGTTGGACCTTCTTGAAGATCTTGAGCTTGATCTTGAATGTTGGAGAGAAGCCCTTGCACTTGGATGATGATGGAGAGTGGTTAATTCACCAAGTTTGATGAAAAGGATGATGAAAAGTGGAAGTAAAAATGGGATTTGGATGTTGAAATCACGCTGCCTTCGAGAGAGGTTTCTGGGATTCGTTGAGAGAGGTTTTTATCAGATCTGGGATCCCCTTGCAAATGAGGTGAAGGACTCCTTTTATAGGCCTAGGTGGGTGCCAATCGTCATAGACCTCTTCCTGCCTATCGGCAGGTGCCGATAGGCAGGGTCTGGAACCTACCATTTGGCAGTGCGCTTCAGGATTTTTCAGAAAATCGACCACCGAGGGCAAACCGTTTATCAGAATCACGCACGGGGCATACCGTTGGAAAGGTGATCCAGAGACCTTTGAAAGTCCTTTGGACCGCTCCCAGTTTTGGGAGTTGACTTTGGGTTAAATATGGCTCGGAAGCATTTGTCGGTCCATTGGACGGGGAATCGCTCGGGCGCAAACGGATCGTTCGTCTGCATGGTAAGTCCGAATCGCGCACGGGGTGGACCATTGGAAAGGTTAGGAGATTTAGTTCGACATTCCAAAGAGTTTGACCCGGTTTGGAGAGTTGACTTTGGTCAACCGGGCTCGAGAAGTGCTCAGTGGCCTCCCAGAGTCAAACGGATCGTTCGTCCGCATGGAAAGTCGGAATCGCGCACGGGACGGACCGTTGGAAAGGGTATTCAGCGCCCTTTGAAGATTCATTCAGCCTCGGTCGAGCTGAAGAGTTAACACATGTAAAACAGAGCCCAGGAGCACCCGATCGCCTCTAGGTCAGGTTTCGGATGCAAACGGATCGTTCGTCCGCATGGTAAGTCGGAATCGCTCACGGGGCGGGCCGTTGGAAAGGGTATTCAGTGCCCTTTGAAGATTCATTGAGTCTCAATCGAGACAAAGATTTTGACTTTTGGTCAAACTGTAATACCCCGTATTTTCATGGCTTTTAAATTTAAGGATTTATTAAATTTAATTGAGATAAATTAATTTAATTTTAATTCGGAATGTTGTTTTAAATATTTACTAGCGTGATGAGAGTTAGTAATTATTGGAAATTTGTTATTTGTTGAATGTTACTGGATGAGTATAGTAATATATGAGATTTATTTTTATAATATTGTCACGTGTGAATAAAATGACAATTGTGGAAATTTAAATCGGGACGCGCCTGTGTCGTGTCGGGACTAAATGTGGATTAATAAAAGTTTGTTTTATAGGTTGTTCATATGGTCGTTTTGAGTGCGCCAACGCGTCCGGAAGGGTCGAGATAGTCAGAAAAGTGTACCCGGGGGTTTAGTTTGGGTCTCGGGGCGTTTTTAGGCCTAATTAGTACCCCGGAAGGGCATTTTAGTCATTTTGTATTTTTGGGTAATTAAACCCACGAAAATTAAAGGCGTTATATCAGATGTTTAGGTTATCTCCTAGGGTTAGATAACTCAAAACACTAGAACGTCCATTGGAGAGGAGAGGAGAGAGCTCTCAAGGCATTCCAAGACTCAAAACTCACCCGTTTGCACCGCCGCCACCGCCAACGCGTAGATCGCGAGACGGGGAACATAACCACACCAAATTCGGCACCAAACCAGAACACCGAAAATCTCAGGCAAGTGTTTATCTTGCTTATTTCGTTGATGCATCTTTCATATTGGTTTAGGAATGATTAGGATGAATTGTATGGAAGAAAAACCCAATTTGAGATAGGAAATTTTCATGTAGTGATGATTTATATGATATTCTGGAAACCCTTTGTCATGTAAAGGATTAAGAGTTTGATTAAGAAAAGAGTTCTAATCAGATGGAAACACAAAAAAAAAAAATTATTCCGGAGGATCGGACCGTTGGAATTGGATGAAATTTTACAGAGAATTATCTGAAGACGAGAGGAAGCTACAGAAAAAAATTCAGCTCGATCGGACTGTTCAATATTTTTTAATATTTTTTTTGCTAGACAGTTTTATGTTTTGAGGACTCTTAAAGATAATAAAAATTCAATTAAAACTCTATTTTAATTCCGATTTCGAAACCGTTTGAAATTCTCATCTTTGAAAATAAAATTCAAAATCCTTTAATGTAAGGCGAAATCTATATTTTTGGGATATTTTGCATGAGGGATAATGTATGTATATATTAAAGGGGAGAGACACGTAAGAGAGAGTTACGTTGGAACATAAATGGATATCTACTGAATTGTACATTCGGAAGAATAGAGTCCATGAGGGTTACGTAGTAAGTTGAAAAAAAACCCTTCGAATTAAAGTTAGAAACGAACCATTATACTTCGAATTAAAGTTAGAAACGAACCATTATACTTGATAAATAATAATGGGAAAATAAGGATAAATGTTGTGAATGTGGGTTATGGGATAAACCTAAATTGATATAATAAAAGTGGTATATTTATATGATTGTGTATGCATATATTATATACTTGTAAAAATCATGCCCGCGCTACTTGCTATCCCTGAGGTTACCGCGCTGGGACAATCTTATCTCGTGTGCCTTATGGGGGATATTGACTCGTACCCTAGAAGATAGGAATCCTAGGTACAGGCTATCGAATCGGTAGTCACGGTCCTAAGAGACGTGAGGGTATGTACTGACCTCTTGGACTTGGAAACTATGCTTCGCCTCAATGTTGTTTGTGTATGTATTTATACAGTTCGAGAGTGATTCCGAACTTGTATTCCCTTTAGTATGATTGATACGGGGATTGGATAGCAGAGTATGCCCGCACCATAGTTTTTATGTGGGGTGCTGTTATGATATATATATTATACGAGTAGTTAATATATATATATGAAATTCTGAAATCTGGAACTGCCTACTGTGATTTGATATGTAGGACATGGTTGATGACTCAAATTATAAATAATTGTTTTGAGAAAGTATAATATGACACTGGAAAACTTTATTGATTAATAAAGTTAAAAGGAGAACCTTGGTTACAAATTGAAATCTTACGTTTTAAATACTTGTTTTGTTCAGTTGTAAATCCTGCGAATAACCTAAGATAAGTTAAATCATTGGGGAAAGATAGTGTGATATATGATGAGATAAACCATTGGGAAGGTTAGTGCGATAGGAGTGCACATTAGAAGAGAGGCGAGAATTTCTCAAGAGAGTGTCGCACTAATATGTTGTTGCATTGGCCTGTATCAATTTAAATACTTGCTAAACGAATTTTTAAATCATATACACTATCGGGCTCTGACCCGTTTCTATTTCCTTTTCTCTCTTGTATATATATGTATGTATTACAGGTGCCCAGCCACAGGGGCGTCTTACTTAGGATCCTTTGGAAGGAACGTGCTGCAGCTTAGGTGGGAGTTGCAGGCCTGTTGTTTAGACGACTTCATCCATTTGATTCTACTCCTAGTTCAGTTTTATCCAGCAGGGGCATGTGTCGCCCTCTTTCTATTATTTAGTTGGTATTGTCAGAGATTAAAATTTTTACTTTCAGTACCTTTATTTCGGGATTTATTACTATCAGGATGTTTTCCTTTAGGGTTGTAAATGTTGGGATTTATTATTGATGATTAAATTCGTGTATGTTCAATTCTATTTTTATTTTTAATGTGTGACTCTTTAGATGTTAATGGTTTAAGGTTTTATAACCGGATTTAATAAAATGAGAATAAGGTTTTAAATGGTTTTGACACTTAGCTTAATTATTTAGGGTGTTTAAATTGGAAAAGTATTTTTACGACAATGATGCTAAGAATGAACCAACTATTCACCTTGATTTTAATTTAATAAAGGAGTGATCGCCCGGTATTTAATTAGGCGGGGTGTCACAGGTGGTATCAGAGCATTAGGTTCTAGTGTCCTTAGGATCTGTACGGCTTATTATGCTTTCAGCGTTGCTTTGTGTGTTATAGAGCCCTATGTTTAGGATTGTCGATTCCTTTGACGAGATTTCGTTCTCCTACTATAATGTGTATACACTAGTGAATTCTAATTTCGTTCGGATGTGTGCGTGTGCCGAGCGATGACGGATGTCAGAAGAGGACCGTTAAGCATACATCAGGAGGCAGGGCTCAGTTGAGATTATGAAATATATCCGAGGATGATGACTGTAGTTGAGGTCACCTCCATTATGGCACGAGAAGCCACGACTAGAAAGGCGACTAAGGTGCAGCAATGATTTTCAAATGCTGTTATAGTCAAATGAGGTGCGAGGGTAAACTTACCCAATGTATTACAAAAACGTGTAGAGACTGTTAGTGGGAAATTTTAGAAACGCGAAAATTGTATGTGTTTACCAAAGGAGGTAAAGTATCCAGAGGCTTAAATATAGGACGGAGTGTGGCAAACTGAAAGTGAAAATTTAGAGAAAATTTTCTTGGCTTTCGGGACGAAATTATAATGGTTGGAGTCAACCACCAATTTTAGAAGTGGAATGCTATGCCTATAGGAGAACCTTAGGTACAGTGTTGACCGTATGTTCCTTCCTCAACTGTTCAGGATGAGAAGCAAACGTGGTTCTGAACTCATCGCAGGAGGGCATGACAGAAGTCCATTCGTGAATATGAATCTTAACCGTTAGCGAATTTTGTATCGAAAGAGGTAGATACTAGTGGAGGAAACGACTCCAAGTGGGAGACCAACTTGTAATAATAGTTGATAATACTCGAGGAGGAAATTCTGATGGACGACCGATTCAGAGGTTGACAATGTCATATTTTGTCAATATAGATGATAATGCTTCTTTGTGGGGGAAGTTAAAGGAATCGAAGAATTTAGTCGAGAATAAGACTGAATATAATGGTGGTGGTGTAGCACCACAAAAGGATGTGGATACACATCAGGAAAACCATTTAAATGCTTCAGATAGTTAAAATTCTTACCAAGTGATGGTAAATTCAGTAAGTACTATTATAGATAGTAACATGATCTTTATGGCCTAAAAAGCTAAGGGAACAATCGGGATGGCTAACAGGAATCGAGTCTACTAGAGTCCGAGAGAAGGACAATCCTAACCTGGTTAGTAGGACAGGTGATAAGTGGATTATGTGTTGAGGTATTTTGGTGCGGAGTGAAATTGCTCGCGATAATATGTTCCAAAGTGAGAAAAAGGGACAAGAATACGGTGCCTAGTAAAGGACGACGATTAAAAATAATTTTGTTTTGGTTTGGGCAGACGTGTTACATCCGAAAACCATTTGTCCAGTCAAGACGATTGCCAGGATGGAAGTATAAGTTGTATCCTTAGAGGATGCGGCGTGTTTATGTGACACGAGCGAGTCACCATATTTTGTTCATTGCTAGATTAGCATGTGAGACGAGTTTAATGCATATCATTATAAATGTTACCATTATGTGAATATTTTTCCTTAGTATAGCGGGATTTTTTTCTTTGGTGCTATCCGCGGGGGATGAATGAGTATATTAACAGTGTTTTATACTTTATTGAGGTTACTCGTTGTAGTGATGCGATACATGAGTATGATATTATCTTTGTTAAAATGTTATAGAAATGGGTAGTATGATAGTGGGCATTTATTGCAAGGCTATCGGAGTAGTTACATTAGTGCAACACGTTTTGTTTTGGCGAGGCTTTACCTGTAAGAAGGTTGGACTCGCACTTATATTATCTATCCTAGAGACTTCGGAGGAGATAGTGGGCTCGAGATATTCGATACCAATGTATGTATAGACTTTGTCAGTATGATTCAGTATGTACCGACATTTACCATTGAGCGAAAAGACTTGACTCGGTATTATGTTTAGCACTCCGGACTTAGTGATAGGAAGAGTGCAGTGTTATATTTATCCTTAAGAGATGTGGGAGTTAAGAGTTATACCCCTAATGTTAGAAAAAGGAAATTTAGAGAATTTCGATCGTATGTATCCGAGGTTTATAAAATGTAATTACCATCAACCAATACGGGACGATAGTGAAATTGGTGAAACGTTCTTTGTTAAGCATAATTACGGGAGAAATTGTAACTTTTCTGTCAAGGGACGGAATAAAGGGGTATATACTATGGACGGAGGACCTAACGGATTTCGATAACCGACAATGCTAGGTAGTAGTGTATCGGGGGGGTTCCTTGTTTGGATTTCGCTTTGCGAGACATCCCACGCATGAAACTTAGCGCAAGGTTGGAAATAGGGAGATGTTTGGTCACTATTCCATGAGTTCGGTACCCTGGTCGAAATGGGATCAAGTAATTATGTATGTAAGTTGGAAGTTGAATTTTGTCTTAAAGCTATTGGAATCCGGATCTTGTGGTAAGAAAGCATTGAAAGTTATCCCCACGAGTTGAGGGGTGGAACGATGATAAGGAGGATTTAAGAATTTTGATTTCTAGGGTGATTGAGAGTACCCAAATGTCATAACCGCGTACAGAACACAAGGTGAATAAAGAGTTGGAATGATTTTTAGCATGGATTATCTGGAAAGAACTTTATATTATACAAAAGAGATGACCTGTAATTATTTTGATGAATAGAGCATTAGTGATTTATTTTTGGTTGTAGTACCAAATTGGGAAAATTATTTTACTTATCTGAAGAAGGTTGAGAATTATTATTCCTCTTTTATCGTCATGGAATTTGAATGCCCTATTCCTTCTATTTCGTTGAATTTAGTTAGTCCTACATATGAGTAGCATGCCGTTCGCTCTCCCAGGGCGGTCAGAGTGTTGCAAAAATGTGGGCATCTTGGTTAACTACAGTTAAAATAGTCCGAGTCGAAGGGACGTGGTAATAGACGTGTGAAATATATGTTTGTGGGACTAGTATAACGAAGTGGAAGTGATAGAGTGGATTAAACGTCACATAAGGGGAGATAATCCATACATAAGTGTGCAATTAGAATAGCACGCCCTAACTTGATTGGAAGGCAGTGGGAAGCCATTCAAGAATTGGTATTCCTTGAATAGAGTAGAATTTAATTGTTATGAAGCACATCCGGAGCGGAGTTGTTATTAGTCAAGTGTGAGAGCGACTTGCGCATACAAAGAGTAATGATGTTAGTATAGTATAAGAGATCCAGAAGTGCGCTTCGTGGAGAGAAGAGCACGGGTCGGAATTTTCGACATACTCCAAGGAAGGAAGGGGAGTATTACGTGTCACTTAATGTGAGACATTTCAAGGGAAGAATCGATGTTTAGCGAGACGTAGTGAGTAGTCTCTACATGCACTGCCCATAGGTAAGGTTTGGTTGAAAGAGGAGAATCAACCAAAGAATTTTGTGTTTATCGAAAATTCTTGAAATTGGAAGAGGTTGGTAAAGTCGGTAAAGCTCTAGGATGGGTTGCCATCCTCAAAACAAGATCAAGGGTTTATCACGAACATGTGAATTAAGTCGCCGAGAAGGAAGTGATTGATATTCCTTTGGGCTGGCTTACAATATTAACTAGTATGCCCCAGACTTCCTTTGAAAGGAAGGATCGCGCCAGTGCATGATCCGGCGCAGTATAAATTTCTAAATCAGGATGAGATTGGTGAATCCCACCTTTGATATGGGACTTCAGAAACCAGCGGAGATAAGGTTTCGTTTCAAGTAGGATGTATCACCCATAGCCAGGGAATGGGCGCACGGTGATTAAAGATTTGTGGAGCCACGTGAAGGAGATTTTGGAATATTGGTACGATGATTTCAGGAATGCTCTGTAGAAGCACTCGTACCCGTTTGTCGCATGCAAGGTGCTTATTAAGGTTTTGTTATGGAAGAACCTCGATTATTCTCCTCCCGTATGTTCAGAGGAGAGTAGATAATCAGAGTTTTTAGATCGGTCGAGAGAACATCCGATAACTGTGGTAAAATTCCACGACTGTTTCAGGCGAGCAAGAGTGATCAAATGTTCGTATAATTTTCTCAGAATGGGAGTTTTGTATATGAATAAATCCGAGTATTTGTCATGTAGTGAGGTGAGGCCTCCTAATGATAGTGAGATAATGGAATTTATAACGTATAGACGTAACCTATTCAAATGTTGTCAGTTGGGAGTGCAATGTGAAGTGTCTCCAATGGGAATGTAAAACAATGTTGCTGTGAGGAAAAAGCTATAGTGATTGAGCGCCGTACTATGTAGATAGTTTGCGTACTGACAAGGATATCCAGAATTGTGCTACCTGGTAGGCCTTATTTTCCGAATTTCGGGACGAAATTCCGTTATTAGGGGGGAAGTATGTAATACCCCGTATTTTCATGGCTTTTAAATTTAAGGATTTATTAAATTTAATTGAGATAAATTAATTTAATTTTAATCCGGAATGTTGTTTTAAATATTTACTAGCGTGACGAGAGTTAGTAATTATTGGAAATTTGTTATTTGTTGAATGTTACTGGATGAGTATAGTAATATATGAGATTTATTTTTATAATATTGTCACGTGTGAATAAAATGACAATTGTGGAAATTTAAGTCGGGACGCGCCTATGTCGTGTCGGGACTAAATGTGGATTAATAAAAGTGTGTTTTATAGGTTGTTTGTATGGTCGTTTTGAGTGCGCCAACGCGTTCGAAAGGGTCGAGATAGTCAGAAAAGTGTACCCGGGGGTTTAGTTTGGGTCTCGGGGCGTTTTTAGGCCTAATTAGTACCCCGGGAGGGCATTTTAGTCATTTTGTATTTTTGGGTAATTAAACCCACGAAAATTAAAGTGGTTATATCAGATGTTTAGGTTATCTCCTAGGGTTAGATAACTCAAAACACTAGAACGGCCATTGGAGAGGAGAGGAGAGAGCTCTCAAGGCATTCCAAGACTCAAAACTCACCCGTTTGCACCGCCGCCACCGCCAACGCGTAGATCGCGAGACGGGGAACATAACCACACCAAATTCGGCACCAAACGAAAACACTGAAAATCTCAGTCAAGTGTTTATCTGAAACTTTGGTTGTAAATATCAGCTATCATCCGCATATATAAATAAAGAGATCTTATCCTACCCAAAAAAATACCATCGGAAATAGCTAAAACACCAAAACAACCACTGGATAATGCACCCCGAAACAATAGTCACCACCGGAGATGCGTGTCGTGCGATGAGATGAGGTGGTCATGCGATGAGGTGAGGATGACCTGAGTGAGTGTTATAGTTGAGATGAGGTGCGGGGGTGCGAAGGTTAGAGAGAGATGAGGTGCGGCGCCGCTGAGTGAGGGAGGAGAGATTTTAGGTTTAGAAAGAGTGAGAGAAAATCGTGCGACTGATTTTTAGGTTAGGAGTGTTGTGTGTGTTAGTGTGTAGTATATATATGGTAAATATTGAGGGTTGGGATTATTTTAAATGTAGGGTTGAGATTACACTATTAATAAATAATTTTTTAATGTAAATATGATAATTAAAAAATTATTAAAATTAATATTAATATTATGACTTCGAAATATATTTTGGATATTTCGGATCGGCATGTTATCGGAATTTTCGGATCGGAAATTTGGAAATTCGGAAAATTAAATATGATTTCCAATTCCATTCCAATTTATTTCGAAAAATTCGGAAATCGGAAAATTCGAAAATCGAAAATTTAGAAATGATGCCAAAATCGGAAAATTACGGATCGAAAATCGAAAAAATCGAATGTTCGGAAATAATTAACACCCCTAATTAAAAAAAAACTGCAGAATAAGCTTCACAAAAATTAAAGCGACTAAGAGATGCTGTGGAAATGGCTTCACGAACCCAATTAAAGATACGAAGAATAAGTGGCTGCAGCCAACATAAAGTCTTAAAATATTAACTCAGATACCGCGGCAGGCACATAATTCAGTCGCAGCCCCAAAATCGCCATCCTTTGGCACTACAGCTTAAGGGCTCATTGTTGTGAAATAAAGTCACTCTAACCATGAAAGAAGCAAAGCAAAGCAAAAATTGGCGCAACCGAGTTTAAGAATTCAAGTTTTGTGAGAAGTGGTCACGGACCCATGTTAAATGATTCATATTCATTTTGAAGGGAATATAACTGTGGCCCATCAACAAGTGCATGCATTCCAGACAATAAATATAAAAAGCAAAGCAAAGAAGACATTCACGCAAATAAAGTACTAAAGATGCAAAGTAAAGGTAAATACAGATGTGTATTGATTCATTATCGCAGCTTAGCAAAATATGGTTGCAGCCCATTTCTTGTAGCGTTTCCAAGATTGGTAATGCGTGTTTATATTGGGACGCATCCCTATATAAAGTTCAAACTTACAAACCAAAAGTTTAAGATATAGTTCATTACATCCCAAAAATAATTGATAAGTGAAAAGATTAAAAAACTATAAGGCTGCGTTGTTGTCTTCGTCTTCTTCTTCACCATCCGCAGCAGTTCGAGTCTCATCTTCCCCTGCCGCAGCCAGTGCCACCAGTCTTTGTCTGGCCCTTTCCTCTGCCGCAACCTTGATCTGATCCACGCACTCTAAATTCTCAGCATCGCTGATCCCCCAGGTAAGGATTTTATCCTTGGATTCAGGGAAATTCTTGACAACCTTGTGCCTTAGTTCTTGGAAGCCGCAGAGAAATGCTTTATTATTCGTTAGGAAGAAGTCCTTGGATTTTTTATAAGCAGCTACAACATCGTTCGCAGCTTGAGTTAAGGACGCAACATGAGCCTCTTCCATCTTATTTATTACTGCGGCATGATCGTTATCCTTTTGTTGGAGCGAGGATGTGCTGCGGTGCTCCAATTGGTCATATTATTATTGAAGTTGATTCAGTGCGCTCGCAAAGTTAGAGGCCTATCAGTAAGCATCCACGGCTTTAGCTTCATAAGCTTGAAGATATGATGCAGTCGTGGTAAGGTTCTGTTCTTCCTCATCCTTCGCCTTAATAGCAGATTCCAAATTCATATTTGCCAACTTAAGGACCGTAGCAGATGATTTTTTTCCTACCTCAAAATAAGTGGTCCTGGCGGTCTTCAAATCAGTCGTATGTACCCTATTCGCAGCCTATTTAAGCTTGTAGAGGCCTTCATACTTGGCAGTTTGAGACATAATAACCTCTGCGTCCTAAAAATTGTTTAGATAATGTTAGTATGATGAAATAACCACAGTTAAGTTCAATAAAGTGCTTACCCTCAGCAGGCTATGGAGACCAAACTCCTTAAAATGTTCATGGTCTTCATCCACAAGGCGATCCAGATCAATGATGTCTCCTACCTTCCTTATCTTATGGACTTCCCTGGCATTTGTGTCCCAATAGGACTGAGGATTCGACGTTCTCAATTGCGGCCGCGAACGACCATCAGTGCCTACACTTTGGCGACTTTGAGGAGGGGGAAATTTGACATTAACAGCCATTACCCTTTGCAGAGGAGGAGATGGAGTAGGAGAAGCGTGTATAGGATTGTGCCCACCTTGATGGTACACCTCCGTTGGTAGTAAATTTATTGCGACCGATTGATCAGAAATATCATCGTCAAAGTTATCTTGCCTTTCATTGGCATTTGCATCATCAACATTGGCATCTCTTGTTGCATCCTCTATTGATGGATTAGCTGCGGCACCCTTAGAACCAGCATTAGCCGCAGAAGAAGGCTCAGGAGAGGCACCTTCCACACCCCTCTTCCCTTTTGGGACCTCTTTCTTTTCTTTCCCTTCTTTGAGGTGTTATCGAGGATAACGGCATCCTCATCCATCTCAGCAAGCTGGGAAACTAGGAGCTCTCGATCTATTTCCTCTCCTAAGAAGTAAAACATAAAGTAAGTACCATATAACAACTGGAGAAAAGTTGAGTTTTAAGGAGTATAAATCATTACCTTTCGCAGCTATTATCTTTGGAATGTCTTTGTTGGTGAAGTAGCCCTTATAAAAAATGGATGCAGAAGTCACAAGGGTGCTGAAATTCTTCTCCTCACCACTAATGACTGCAGCCCTAGCAACTCTTCTCTGTTGCCCGCTGTTAAGGGGAAGATTATCAAGAATTGCACAAAGGAGTAACATTAGTATGTGTCGCAGAAAATATTATAAAAATCTTTGAAAAAATAAGAATTACAGAATGAGCTAAGGCATGATGTAAAGGCTACAACATATACTCACCTAGCATGGAGGGCCAACTCTACTGCCGCGGCATCCTATGTGTTTTCTCTCTCTAGTTATTCTAGATGGATTTCCTCTTCCTCTCCAGAAATGTAAAAATATTTTCCCTTTCAGTTCTTTACATTGGAAGGCCTCCCAGTATACAAAACCTCATCGTTATTTCGAAGGGAAAAATAATAATACCATGCAAATTTAACGGAGTTCTCCTTAGGCTGGTAAAAGTGAAAGAACTTCGCGGGAGTAATATCTCTGCTGAACTTATCCTTCCAAAGTATCAACGAGGCAAGAATAGCCCCCCAGCCATTTGGATTTAATTGGGCTGGTGCTAAGTTCATGGCACTGAAGATTCTCCTGATGGGACCTGGCACAGGAAGCCACAAACCATAGATGAAGGCATATAGAGGGAAACAGATCCCATCATTAGGTACTACAGAACATGGTTTTATTCCGCGGAAGGGGCTGAATAAATAACTCCATTGGGAAATTCAAACGCCACAACCACTTAATTGACCCACTATTTGGTCATGATGCAGTGAACGTTCAAGGCTGCAGGAGCTCTCTGAACTCTGTCAAACAGGCCAACTGGTACATCTCTAGCCTCAAAAGGCCCAATTGCTATAGCCTCCGATTTAACAAGTTGATGATTGCTTGAGTTGGTATTTTCCTCCATAGCCGTAGCCTTAGTAGTATTCCTATAGGTTGTGGAGTTCGCGAAATCAGAATCAAGAACGACAGAGTTAGGATAGTCTTTAAGTAGAAAAGGCACAACAGTCTTAAAAGACTTTATAAAAGGAATGTTAGGGGGAGGAATGCCAAAGTGAGTTTGCCAGAAATTCTTCGGGGTCCCAACTCATTGGGCTGCAGCAGGACCTGAAAAGCAGAAAGTCTCCGCTGTTAGGGTGTCGCAACAACTATGGTTAGAAGCCTCAAATAGAGTTCTTGGCGTATGTTATATATTATACAAGTACATTCAAGTGACTCTGAAAGGCTGTAGCCAATTATTGTAACTATAAGCCTAAAGACTGCAGTGAGGGGGAATCACTACCAAAGAATTTTTTAAAGCTACAGATTATACAAACGGGAGTTAAACAGCCTAGTCAAAGGCAAGACCGACAACAAGAATTAAGGGTTGTACCCAATCAGTTCAAAACTAAAGATTATAGCCAGGGGAATTATAATCACAAGTGTTGACACAGCCACAACAAAACAGCGCAAGTCTTGCTACCTGGTGCGGTCAAATACAAAAATAGGTTCGTATTGAATAATAAATTCTCCAAAGATTGAAAACCTAGGATTCAAGGGTTTCATCAAAGGACACCAAGAACATGTTCTTAATAATTCTTGGCCAAAATAAAATTATGAAATGTGGCCAAGGTATAGATTAAACCTAAGAGAACCAAGTTTTAACCCAAATAAAAAGCCAGAAATCCAAATTGGTACTAAATCAACAAATAGTAGTATCATTACATATTGGGAATTTATATCATAGAAATTATAGAGATTTATCCGAACAAATTTGTTTAAACCTAGCTCTACACAAGTCCAGGAGTCGAACCCTAGTTTCTAATTCAAGCTGAGAAGTGGTGGAATTATATTCACAGCAATTCAAAATATGCGATTCAAAGAGTTGGGTTTGCAGTTCAAAGAATGGAACTGGGTTGTAAGCATGAATCAAAGGCAAAAAATCATAGAAATACTATAGAAAATAGTGAAATTAGTTGAAAGGTTAATTGGGAATTGAAGAAACATAAAGAAATAATGGTTGCTTAGCCTCAAGCAGCCTCAAACCACTACTAAAAACTCGCCAAAAAACTCAAAGGATGGAGCAACAGAAGTTGGCTCATGATTTGCTCTCAAATATTTAGAAAACGTAATTAAGGCGACAACCAGATCCATTGATATAAGAGGGCACGGGAAGATTAAAACGTCTCCTTGCAAGATGATTACAGCATACCGTAGCATCCATGGAATTAATCCGCAGCACTAAACAACCACCACTTGGCACTACGGCTTTGGGGCTTATTGATATGACCAATACGGTCCTTCTTACCACAGTATCTACTAACAACAGGGCGCTTCCTTGGAACAAGAATGTCACGGCTTCATTCCTATTTGACTGTGCTTACTTTAGCCATTGGCCGCTGCCTTGTACCTGACAGGTTGCAACACGTAGAAGATTAGTCTGCCTCTTAGGCCATGACACCTTTAGACCTGCTGCTACCTGGGTTCAAACAGGTCACAACCCTTACTCATAAAATTATTGCCCCATCAAAGAGATTACTCTTCAGACTTATTCACATGTCACGTGCTCATGGCACGTGACACATCTTATATACCTCCTATAAATAGAGGTCCATACCTCAAGATAGGGGGATCCGAGACAATCACCCTTAACGCAGCCCTGCAAAAATCTCTACTCAACCCTAATTCAGCTTGGGGGCTATTCACCTACCTTGTAGTCCTCTCCCAACCTTCCCGAAATCCCTACAATCATGTATTCTTCTCTCTTAACTCTATTCTAAGCCTTTCATGGCTCTGTAAACTTGTATTACGACGTGAATATAATGAGATTGGGGCAACAAAGTGGAGGTGGGCTCGTTTTAATAGCCAAACCACTCTATTTCTTGTGTTTTGTCTCTTTTTATTTGCTTTATATCTATTTTACACTTGACTTGTTGGTATAAGAACGACGTGTGTTCGATTTCTCATCTATTCAAGTCTCCCACTAATCCCACTAACCATCAAGTGACTAACAGATATGAACAACCCAATCCTTTAATATTTCTATTTATCACGTGCCTAACTAATTTTCCGATATTTATCAAGACTGCGTAAATGGGAAATTCATAATTTGGAAATTTAATATAATTGAAATTAAAAATTAATTTCGCTAAATTATTAATTTCCAACAGTAAATCCTTAGGACTCAACATTCACTTACAATTATCTAACAATATGTAATTTTTCTTACTAATTACAATTAGATTTGTATGTCATGTCTCATTTTACATGAGTATAAGCCAAATGGAGCAATATAATCATCACGTGAAGTGGTTTTTGGCAAAATACACGTAGTATCATTTTCATTTACCAGAGCTTGAACTAATTAACTTTTTGTCAAAATTTGAACAAAATTGATATAATATGGTACTTTGAGGGTTTGATTGAAAAAACTGAAACGTTAGGAATTCATCTGAGATTACTTCCAAACTTTTGGTGACGAATTTCTTATCAACCCATTTGTTCATATGCCTCTAAACAAAGTGCATTTAATTATTTTTCATATTTAGATTCACTTCCACTTATAAATTATTCATCTAAATTAAAGTCGTTAGCCTTTTAATTTTTTAAGAACCATTTTAATAAACTGACTTTTGTACTATACCATTAGAGTTCTTGACATGATAATTATTCGATTTATCCTCAATTAATAGCCACTTCTTTAAAGTCAATCATAAAATTATAAATATTTATTAATCAAATTCATGTTACGCAGAAATGGGGAGGACATTTAGAGGAGTGGATGGAATTGTCCCAAAAGAACTAAACGATGAAAAATATGAAAGCTGGAAATAATATTTGAAAACTTATTTAGTAGGCAAAGAACTTTGGGATGTCGTATCAACAAAATTTTCTGAAACAGGGGACGCATCAGCTATTAAGAAATGGGAAATAAATAATGCATAGGCTTTGTATACAATTCAACTCGCGTGTGGCCCACGCATCTACTCTAGGTATATAAAGAAGAACATTATATCAACTGCAAAAGATGTTTGCGATCAACTAGCTCAAAGGTATGCAAGAGCACACCCTTCATATCTACAAATTGAAGAACATGAAAACATAGGTATTATTTTCTTAGAATTGTAGTAAGTATGAAGGATTTATTATTATTTTTTTATAAGTAGGTAGCTTCATTTTTAAAAATTCACTTATATTCGCTCTCATATATTTTTTTTAATTATTAGTCCTATTGTAATAATTATGGGACAATGGTCATTCTCTACAGAAAGGAAGGTGAGCAGGTATAGGCGATTATTGGATGATTTTCAATAATTATGGAACATACTACAATTTAAAAAATACATATGATGGAAGCCCGTTCAAAACATTAGAAACTGAACTACCCCCCCCCCCCCCCTAAAAAAAATGTAAACTAAAATGTTTACCGCTTTCTTTTTATACAAATTTATTCCTAGTTATTAAACAACCATATCATCATCATTGTCGGACAATTACAAGATAAAAATAGATATAGGTTTAACTAAAATTTGAGCGTATTACCATTCTAGACAGTCTGTGCCTACTACTTACGCAATGAACTATACTAGGGATCGAAGACTAAATAATTAAATTGTCTTCGAAAAAAATACTTAGAAATCTCAAATTATATTCTTGTAATTTATTTTATTTCTATATTTAATCCCAATTAATTGCACTAAATAATCACGACTGCAATCCAATTTAATTATCTCAAAATCACTCGGAATAAAGGTCTTGTTTGCGAAGTTAGATAGTGCATAATATGATTCCTTAATTCTAAATCTCAATGTGGAGACCAAAATTATGATGCCACGTGACCTTCACATATTTGGAACATCTCCACACGCTTCTTGCTGAGAATGCGAGGATTATATGGAATGATTCGTATATTGGGAAAACCACACATAAATTCAAATTTTACCAAATTTTATCTTTAAACTAATATAGTGTAAAAGGAAACATGCAATCTAAATTAAATGAAGCAAACCCATCATGCAAGTATGAAAAGAGGAAAGGGAAAATCTTCAAAATGGCAAAACCTTTCATTCATCACTATATAAGATTTGACAAATACAATCGACTTATAAAATACTTAGTTCATTAAGTGTGATGCATAATTTTTTAAATATACAACAACAACGGCACAGTCCAACACCGCCCACATGAAGCAATCTTCCCTCGGTATCCACCAACTAACCTTCTTCTTTAGTAGTAGAGTCTATGCTCCACAAATCAGGAGTAAAGATGAACTCAATAAGGTCTTTGAGCAATGAAAGTGTTCTTCAGGATTGCTAAAGTGATATCTAAATTTTCAAGGGGTTTGGATGATAATTGGAAGAGTTTGATCACAAAAGGAACTCTAAAAGGGTGTGGAAAAGCTTGTAATAGAGTTATTAAAGACTTTAATCCTGCATCTCTATTTATAAGGAAGCTGGTTGCAAAAGGATACACATTAGATATTTGGATAAACTTTAATTAAAATAAATCTCTCGTGCTCGTTCGAACGACATACCCAGTTTCATTCGAATAGGCTTCTAACGACATATCGAACGAGATTCCAGAGAATAATGAAAAATTACGGGGCTCAACTCGTTCGAGCAGAAAAAACTCGTTCTAACGGCATACCTAATCTCGTTCAAATGACATGCCAAAGTCATTCTAAATAGCTGGCAAAATTTTCAAAAAACTTTAAAAAGCCATTTTAAATATTTTCAGAAAAAACTTTTATGCAAGCTCTAAATAAAATCCCGTGGATAAATAAAAGTTTTACCAAACTAGTCATAACTCTTATGAATGTTGTTGAGATGAATGATTCTTCAATGTTAAAAAAACTCTTCAACTTTGTCTTCAAATCTGTAGAAGAAGTCATGTAGGTTCATTATATGTATAACGGGATAAGCCAAAATAAAAATAAATTGAGAAATTATAAAAATTTCTCTTACACTTGCCCATCAAGTTAATGAAGGGCCCAAGTCACAAACAACTCGAGCATATCCATCCCTTGTTATAGTTCAAACTAATAAGAGATTGGTTCGAACTTCTAGGGATAGCTAACAATAGAGCTTAAGACTCTTCTAAGCTCCTCTATAGATGTAAATCCACCCCTCTTTGAGAGGAGAATGTGAGATTATAACATCGAACAATACTCCGACTTTATCGACCAATTCTCTAAGTTAATAAAAGAGCAAACTAAAAACCCCAAAGACATAAGCATGTAGCTGAACTATGTAGATTCTTATGTTGTGTGTTTTTTTATCTTCAATTGCGAATACTTCTCTTAATTTATCTTGGGGGCATTAGATACAAACAGTGTATAAAATTATAACCTACAATTAGCTTCGTCTATGGGAGATGGTATAAGTTCTTTACCACTAGCTAAATTCTTGGGATATCTTAATCACCTAAATAAGATCATAGGAATGTGGATAACTAAGAGGGTCA
The DNA here is from genome assembly GCA_949130495.1 of Sambucus nigra. NCBI lineage: Eukaryota > Viridiplantae > Streptophyta > Magnoliopsida > Dipsacales > Adoxaceae > Sambucus > Sambucus nigra. Next base: position 1,427,065 of record CASBWL010000022.1, on the reverse strand, counting down.
TCAACAACATAATTATGGAGACCCGGTAGGTATCCCCTTCACCACAAAGATTATGAAGACCAAAAGGGTCATTAACTAATCCATCCCTCTCAAAGGGTTAGATCTGAGATTAGTGAGTATTATCAATCCTCGGATGCTCGTTACTAACCTTGGGAGGATAGAACGGTAAACAATGATAGGATCGAGCTATCTAACCAGATCTCAAGGATTATTGAAAACTATTAGAATTTCCTCTAAGATGAAAAGGATATTAATAGTCTCCAATAGGAGCATAACGCCTCCCTTCAGTGAAGCCTAGAGAAGCTAGATAAATAACCCCACAAAGAGAAGTGCAAGTGTGACTGCCTCTCATGAACTCTTAGCTCTCGTGAGATAATAGCTCAGAGTCAGGGATATAAGGATTGTTCTCCTCGCCAAAGGTCCCCTAAAGGGAGACCACGCTTGGATGATCAATGAGAAGACAAATAGCTCTGTGACTTTATCAAAAGGGATGTAGAGAGACACCCATCCCATCAAGTGGAGGTTAGCATGTTGTTCTTCGAACCAATTTAAAATATCCTTTACAAAATTAAAGGTAGCAATATTTTAAGTGGCCCAAAAAGATGATCAGCGATCCGAAAGAGGACCTAGACCTTGAAATGTGCATACCATAAAGATCACGATCACAAGACCAGAAACTTCACGGCATTCAAGTCCTACCTAGAGGAGCTAGTTCAGATTAGGCACCTAAATGACTTTTTAAAAAAGAAGGAAGGTGTAACGCAGCCTATGCATGACCAGAGACTAGACAACATCCTAGATAATGACATGGGACATGAATTTGTGATAGTCTATGGGGGTCCAAGATGGAACAATGCCTCGATAGAATGCTTTGGTCATGAATTCACGATGATTAATGGTGCATCAAACCCAAACCAAATTAAAGGGAACACCATCTGGATAAAGGTTAAAAACCTCATAAAAATAATGGAAGCCTTTCAGATACATTGGCCAAACCCATTATGGGAAAACGACGATTACCTGATGATATAGATTATATGAAGCACATCGTTTTCACTGGTGATTATTTAGTCGGAGTACGCACTCCCCATAAATATGCTCTTATCATAACTCTAAGAGTTGCTAATTGGGATGTGGACAAGATGTTGGTGGACCAGGGGATCTCCTCAAAAGTCATCTACCTCAAGATGTTCAATCGGTTGAACTTCTGTGTAGAACACCTTCAGGAAGCCATTATTACTTTGGTCGAATTTATAGGAATGATGAAATTTCCCCTAGGAAATGTAGTTCTACCTCTCCACGTTGGAAGGATCTCCAAGATTATTGAGTTCCTCGTGATGGATATAGACTCCCCATATAATGTTATCCTAAAAAAAGGTTGGTTACACACCAACATGGTTGTACCATCCACCTACCATAAGAAAGTAAAGTGAATCGCTAACGAATGATTTATAGAGATACATGAGAACCAAGCCTTGTCTAAAACATGTTTCACAGCAGCTATCCGACCTATGTGGGAGAAGAAGAAAGAAAAATCCACAGAGCCAGAGAAAGGATCCATGTCATCCCAATAGCAACAAAAATATGGGCAACCTGGTATTAAGGAAATTAAATTTTCCCATGTTGATCATGTTATGGATCCCCTACAAGAGGTATCATCTGATGACATCGTCTTAAAAAGAAGTTCCTGATTGGAATTTTACTCCCGGGAGAAGGGAATAAATAGTTGGATGTTTTCTTCAAAAAAACCAAGATGTATTTTCCTAGAGGTCGCATGGCATGCGAAGAATATACTTGGGAGTAATGTATTATGAGATCCACGTGGATACAAAGTTATTTAGGAGGGAGAGGGGAAACTTATGAAGGCGCGATCCATAAAGGAAGTTCAATTCCCCAAGTGGTACTTAAAGCTAGTAGTTATAAGGATGGGTAATGAAAAGTGCAGGGTCTGCGTAGACTTCAGTGATGTGAACCGTGCATGAACAAAGGATATTTTTCCTTTATGAAAGATATATTATTTGGTCAATGCAACCTCTAACCATGCGCATATGGGCTTTCTCGATGCGTACTCTGGGTACCTTCAAATCCCATTATTCGCCCCCATTAGGATTTACGAATTGTGGGTTGACATACTAGAGACTTATGATGAAGATGTTAAAAGAAAAGTTGGGGGACTCAATGGAGGTGTATATCGATGACATGTATTTGCAGAGGAGGAGGAAGGTTGATCACCTTGCAGGCCTAGAAAAAACTTTTGAAGTGCTTCGTTATTACAAGATGAAGCTAAATGCGATGGAAGGCTCCTATAGGGTACAATCAGCAAAGTTCCTTGGATACTTATTCAGTCCATAAGGTATCAAGGAAAACCCCAACTAGATTGAAACCATCAGGAAGGTGAAACCCCCAAGACTATGAGCGAGGTATAAAAAATAATTCGCATGCTAGCCGCTCCTAACTTCTTAATATCTAGATACTTAGAGAAGTGACGACCTCTATGTCAAGAACTTAGGAAAGAAATGAAGGAAGTATAGAATGAATAATGAACTAGAGCACTTGAAGTAATAAAAAAATGATTCGATCAAACCACCGCTATTGGCTATTCCAGATAATGGAGGATCTTTGTACCTGTATTTGGAAGCGTTCAATGGTGTCGTATGCTGAGCCTTATTTTATGAGAAGAATAGGGGAGAGACTCCAATTTATTATCCAAGAAAAACATTTCTCGATGCTGAAAAGAGACACTTGTCATTAGAAAAGCTTGCATACATGATGGTGATAACGTCTAGGAAGTTGAAAACTACTTCGAGGCACAAACCATCAATGTTCTAATATCCTTCTATTTGAAAGCAAGGTTCGAAAAAGTCAACTTATCTAGACGGATGTATGAGTTATCGGTAGAACTCATGAGGTTTGATATCCACTTTCAACCTATAACCTCAATCAAAGGGAAAGTCACAGGGCCTAATTTTTTAATGATTTATAACTAGTAGAGATTGACAATGAAAGTATAGACTATATCCCACAACAAATCGAAAAATGTGACAGATGGGTACTGTATGTTGATAGGGCATTAAATTTCTAGGGGGGATTAAGGATAGTATTAGTGTCCCCGAAGAAAGAGATACTCGAGGAGGCAATTATCTAGGATTTAAAGCCTCCAATAATGAAGTTGAGTGCGAAGCCTTTCTCAGTAGATTAAGAAAATCACTATCCCCAGGAGACCATTACCTTGATGTCTTATGTGACTCAATGATGGTATCAAATTAAACCAAAACACTAGGGATGAGCGAATGGCCCCACACCTTGAAGAAGCCTAGCATTTGGTCGCCCAATTCAAACATGTACAAGTGTAATAATTCCCTAGAGGGAAGAATAGCCATGTCAATGCACTAGCCAGACTCATTTTAGCTATTAAGAGGGATATTAAATGGATAATCGAAGTGGAAAACCTCGACCCAGTATCAACAAAAGGAAATATGATGAGCAAGTTATGATCATCGATAGGAACCAGAGCTTGATGAATTCGATCATGCGCTGCCTAATGGAAGATGCCCAACCAGATCCTAGGAATAAAACATATAAGGTACAAGTGAAATCTTCTCACTTTCACTTGATGGAAGATCGAAAGCTTTACCAGTGCTATTTTTCAAGGCCTTACCTCCAATACATGCACCCAGACGATGTCGAGCAGACACTACATGAGCTTTACGATAGGATATGTGGGAGCTATGCAAAGGGCAAGTCACTAGCATTTAGTGCAATAAAAGAGGGATATTGGTGGACGTACATGCAAAAGGATGTAGTTTCCTGTACTTACAAATGCCAAAACTGTCAAATCTTCTCGTCGTCGGTACACCAACTGGCTAGCGACTTCAAGTCTTTCATAAATCCTTTGCCATTTTCCCAATAAGTGACTTAACATCATCGACCCATTGCCCTAGCTTCTAGAAGTATGAAGTATTGGTAGTCGACATAGACTACTTCTTTAAATGGCTCAAGAGGGAATCCAAGGCATACATCCGAGATGTCGATATGACCAAGTTCATATGGAAGAACATCATAATATAATTTTACATCCCTCGGATTATCATTATAAATAATAGAACTCGATTTGAATGTATCCTATTTCAAAGTTTTTATAACAAGCACAATATTAGGCACTACTCCAATTTAGTGCCCTACCCGAATGAAATGGAGAGACATAAGCTTCCAACAAGATAGTCCTCGATGGAATAAAAAATCAATTGGAGAAAGCAGAGGTCGCTTGGGTCGACCAACTCCCCTATATTCTTTGGGCATTTCAAACGATGCTCAGGCAGTCAATGGGGGAAATAACCTTTACTTTGGCTTATGGGATGGATACGGGCATCGTATTTGAGGTAGGTATATCGATCGTGAATTCCACCTTAATCGAGCAAGATCTCAATATCGAAGCAATCATAGTAGAGCTTGACTTAGCAATTGAAAATAGGAATTAGATCTTAAAAATCTCACCTCCTACCAGAGGAGTTTTTCAAGAATTACAAAAGGGGGGTCAAATAGATAAACTTCAAGGTCGGAGATTGCATACTTAAAAAGATCATGGGAGGTTCTAAAAATCCCTCATACGAGAAACAAGGTCCCAACTGGGAAGGACCATTCAAAGTTATTCGTTATGACTTAGTGGGAGCCTACCACTTAGAAATAATCGAGGGAAGCTTAGAACACAACCAATTTAAAAAAGTTTTACTTTTATATTTTTAGTTTACGACTGAGTTTGTTTTATTTGTTTTAGTTTTAAAGTTTCTTTAAGAAGTTCTTTCAAACTTGTCGCACTTATCTATATGCATTGTATAAAGTAGAAGGCAAATGAGTGCTTAATAAAGACGATCAATAAGTTCAATGAGTTCCCGTTAACATATTACGTATCACTATGATAATTATCTTCTCTCAACTATCTTTTTTTTAAACTAATTAGTTGAGCGACTGATAAGAAGCTTTTTACGTATGGTCGTTGTTTTCAAAAGCCACTCTCAAATTCCCTAGAATACCTACAAAACTAGTCTAAAAATAACTCGTATTGCGGTAAGTACGGGTATCAATCCAACTTCCAAGGTGAAACAATTGACGTGAACACCTGCAATCCATTTTAATTAAAATCTTTTTTTTTTGTTTTTTTAAAATCAATTTCAAGGGAGAAATTAACTAATGCTAAAAATTATAAAATGACTAAATAACGAAAAAAGAATGTGCAACCGAGTGTGAAATAATGTGAGAAGGTTAAGAGATGGGATTACATTGCATTTTCAATTATTCTAGTCTCTCAATTTATTAATGTAAAATATTTTGAGATAATATTAAATCGACAATCTAACTCTCGTTAAAATTATAAATTTAATATTTTCAGAAAAGTAATTTAAAAAATGTCACACAATGAAAAATTAGGAATTATACTGTTTTCAAAAAATTACCCGCTAGGATCAATTTAACGAAAACAATATCAATCCTCGAATTTCAATACCAAATTAATATTCAAATATCGAAAAAAACTACCTCTAGTTCGATTCCTAAATTCAAACATTAATTTGTTCAACTAATTTACTAACTCTCGTTACATAAATTAATCGGTGACAGTTAAAAATAAATTTTCCTAGAATAATAGCATTAATGAAATTGATTAATTAAACTAACATCATTCGCTGCATCCCACCCCTTGAACGGGGTGTTTAGCCAAACATTCTCATGAGTGCGTAAACAACAATAAATAATATGTCAAGTGAAAGAGTTGGCGCTTGCGTTCAATTAAGAAATAATATAATAAACACCTTTTTAACCCAAATTAACCCTAAACATGCAACTAGGTGTGATTGAAACAATATGAAATCATGCAAGAATTATTCAACACACAAAGTTTAAGGAAAAATCCCCCACAGAGGCAAAACCATTTGTATATTCACTATAATTTGTAAGAGAAGCGGCTTACAATCGGATTACACTGAAATACAAGTTTTTGACTAAGAATTACCCTCGGGTATCGGATTCTGTAGTCGCGGCTGGAATTATCCCTTTCCAGTAGGGCTGTAATGAAGAGGAAGGAGCGGTCAACTTCACAAGGGTTGAACAACAGCAATGGTGTTCTTGGGTTACCAAACTTGATTCACATAGATATGGAAGATGTGTGAATCTAAAAACCTAGAATCATAGGACTCAATAGGTGAATACTTTAGGGTTGATATGCTCTGAAAAACGTGGGAAGTCTTATCGAAACCAACTACTGATCGTGGTTTAAATAAGGAGTCAAAACCCTAAAAAATCTGCTACACGATCTGGCAGAGTTTATCCAGGGCGGACCGGTCCGGGCCTTAGGCGGATCGGTCCGATAGCGGATCGGTCCGATAGCGGATCGGTTCTTTTAATTTGAAGCTGATTCGGTTCGTATTCGGTTCGGGGCTCACTGGCTTCATTGTGCAAGGCGGTCCGGTCCGGTCTTGGGCGGATCGGTACGCAGTCGGATCGGTTCCTTTTTTATTTCAGCAGATCGGTCCGGGGTAGTCAGAGGCGGATCGGTTCGTTTTAATTTCAGGCGGACCGGTCCGGCTGACTGGATTTCTGAATTCTTCCTTTCTTTTGATCTTCGGATTCCGTTGATGATGAATGGACTTTGAATCTTTGCAACGGTGTTACGGCTAATGACATATACAAGTATGTTGGACAAAAATGTCCTTACAAATCTCCCCCTATGTCTATGCCGGAACAAACATAAAAAATCTGAATTATCAAGTATGAACAATGCCTATACAAATCTACCCTTCCATGAACCCAAAACTGAAAGAGATACAAATGATAAAGGCTGCATCGTTTGTTCTGCAAATCTTCAGATCAGAAATCTCAACGCTTTTCTCATCAGGGTGTGCAATATGGGGTTATCAAGGATGTACTTACACACATGAGATAAAGCAAATACCAAGTGACGTATCGAGTTTGAAATGAGTTAATAAACATATGCGTATATACCAGATTTATGATAATTCTCAAATTTCAAAACTCCCCCATAATCAGATAATTCATTCTCCCCCTTTTTATGATGTCCCCAAAATAGACAAATGAGAGAAATAAATCAAACAAGCAAGAACCGGGGTGTCACAAGGATAATATCACACCATGAATGATCATAAAACAACCAAGTCGGTGATAGCGAAAAAGAATGGGTGTGATCAAAATTCGATAGGAAAATCAAAGCATACAAACATGACATATGTGCACGATGAATATTGGATATTCCTAACGAATGAAATCAAATGCTTCCTTTGGTGTAAAAGATTGGAAATATAAGACATTGACTATATCAAATCTACAAATCAAAGCTCAAAGTGATTTCTACACCAATAACGTCCAAAATGATTTTCATGCTTTTTCAGGACTTTCAAGGAAGTGCAAACCCGTTTTTCAATCTCCAACCAAACTCCCTCAGATTTATATTTTGAATAGAGGAATACTAAATTCTCAAACTTTGGAGAATTGGGTGAAACCTAAATGGCCCAATCTAGCAGGAATTGCTTTTTATTGCCTTATCAATTTTTTTCGGGCTCTTTTAACCTCTTAGGACCTCGGATATTAAAATACCTCCATTTTTTAGGTCCTTTTTAACGGTGGCTTTTGCGCAAAGGATAAATGATCAACTTTCGCAGCCCCTCCCCGTTATGCAAATTATCACACAGTCTCACCAAAACGGTTGTTACATGCAATCCAATATTGTCAAGTTTTATCGCATATTGTACATTGTATAGACAGAATTGAGATAGAAACACTCAAGCCAATATGTGATAGACAAGTGCAGAAATTAAATATAGTCGTGCATGTGTGCATTAAAGGATATAGGAGTCAAACATGTAGGAAGATATCACGAATTACATCTCAAAGACTCCGACCAATGTAAAGCACATGGACGAAATGATGTAGCCTCTCAAATCTCTATAAAACAGTCATATGGATAAATGGAATGAAGTTGTGACTTGGCTATCTTAAATGCTCATCCATAACAGGAAAATCTCTTTTTGAATTTTTCAAAAATTTTATCAAAATAAAATCTTTTCGTGTTTTTCTAAAAATTTTCTAAAAAGAAAATCTTTTTGTATTTTTCAAAGAATAATGAAAAGCAAAAATAAGTAAAACACACTAATAGTACAATCTAGCAGTAGGCAGCAGAGGATATGAAAATGACAATGCAACCTTCGCTAGACATGGACCAACCCCTCAGTCAACTGTGCAAATCCCCAAAGACTTCCTAAGACTCTCAAATCTAAGGGCATCTAAAGGTTTCGTGAAAATATCGGCTAACTGACGATCGGTGGGAACGAAACTCAGGGATACGACCTTCTCCTCAACTAACTCACGTATGAAGTGCTCGCGTAACCTGATGTGCTTTGTGTGCGAATGTTGGACAGGATTGCGGGATATGTGTATCGCGCTCGTGTTATCACAGGAAATGAACATGGTGTCCTGTGAAATCCCATAATCCTCCAACATTTGCTTCATCCACATGAGTTGCGTGCAACAACTCCCGGCGGCGATGTACTCAGCCTCCGCAGTGGACAAAGAGATGGAATTTTGCTTCTTGCTCAACCAGGAGACAAGAGCAGAACCAAAATAGAAACACCCACCAGAAGTGCTCCTACATCCATCTACATCCCCAGCCCAATCGGCATCCGAATAGGCGGACAGACGGTCATCGGTATCAAAGGAATACCAAATCCCGTATGAGAGAGTCCCACTCACGTATTTAATAATACGTTTTAGAGCAAGTAAATGTGACTCTTTTGGGGATGCCTGATATCGCGCACAAACTCCAACACTAAAGGCGATGTCGGGACGACTGGCAGTCAAGTAGAGAAGGCTACCTATCATACTCCGATATAAGGTTTGCTCCACGTCCTTGCCTGAAGTGTCCTTACTAAGCTTGGTAGTGGTACTTATAGGTGTACGTGCATGCTTAGCGGAGTCTAAACCAAATTTCTTCACTAGGTCTCTAGCATACTTGGATTGGGAGATGAACATCCCATCCTCTAGCTGACGAACCTGGAGACCAAGGAAGAATGTAAGCTCACCAACCATGCTCATCTCAAACTCACTTTTCATCTCCTCCTCAAAGTGGTGAGCATGCTGGGAGCATGTGGATCCAAAGACTATGTCGTCCACATAGAGCTGGGCAACCAAAATAGCACCGTCATCTCTCCTGACGAACAACGTCATATCTACTCCCCCTCTCTTGAAGCCACGAGCTAAGAGGTAGGAAGTAAGCCTTTCGTACCAAGCACGGGGTGCTTGATTCAAACCATACAAGGCTTTCCTCAGATAGTAGACGTGATCAGGGTGCTTAGGGTCTTCAAACCCTTTTGGTTGTTCCACATAAACCTCCTCCTGTAGAATGCCATTCAGAAAGGCACTCTTGACATCCATCTGATATAACTTGAAGTGCAGATGACATGCGATGGCGAGTAGTAAGCGGACGGACTCAAGCCTCGCAACAGGAGCAAATGTCTCCCCAAAGTCTACACCCTCTATCTGTGTGTAGCCTTGAGCGACCAACCTAGCCTTATTTCTGGTTATGGTACCATTTTCATCCATTTTATTCTTGAAAATCCACCGGGTACCAATAACATTAGTATCACTAGGTCGGGGGACAAGTTCCCAGACATTATTCTTCTTAAACTGAAGCAACTCATCCTGCATAGCAGATATCCAGTGTTCATTTTTGAGTGCTTATTTGTGGTTCTTGGGCTCGACTTTGGACGTGTAGCAATGATGACTAACAACGTTCTCTAGTTGAGCACGAGTCTTGACCCCTAGAGTGGGATCGCCAACAATGGCTGAAGGATCATAACTCTTGCGAACCCAAGCAGGTGTGTCCCCTAACACAGGAATAGGGTCCACAGAGTGTGGGAGAGGAACAGGAAAATCACTGTCAGAACAGTCCTCATCCTCACACTGAAGGGTGGGATCAATAACCGTCGGGGGTTCATCATCTTGCACGGTGACGTTTATTGATTCCATAACCTTAGAGCTCTTCAGGTTAAAAACCCAGTACGCTCTACTGTTCGATGAATAGCCTAGTAATATTCCCTCGTCGCTTCGGGAGTCAAACTTTCCTAATTGCTCTCTATCCCGTAGGATGTAGCATTTACTCCCAAAGACACGAAAATATGCCAGGTTGGGTTTCTTGCCTGTCCACAATTCATAAGGCGTCTTAAGTGTGTGTGGACGCAGATAAACCCTATTCACCGTATGGCATGCAGTAGACACTCCCTCTGCCCAAAATCTCCTAGAGACCTTACGACCTTGAAGCATTGATCTAGCCATTTCTTGGATCGTTCTATTCTTTCTCTCAATAATCCCATTTTGCTGAGGAGTTCTCACAGCAGAAAACTCATGTTTGATCCTAATGCTATCACAGTAAAGATTTACTTTTGCTTCAGTAAATTCAGTGCCGTTGTCACTACGCATCCTGTTAATATTGACTCCGTGTTGATTTTGCAGGATACGGCACTTGGTCGTTAGGAACTCTACAGCATCTGATTTCTCTCTTAGAAAACCTACAATGGAGTATCTAGAGAAATCATCCACCATAACGAGAACATATCTCTTTCCACCTATACTCTCCGTACGAGTAGGACCCATAAGATCCATATGTATCAACTCAAGAACACGGGAGGTGGTAATGGAATTCAACTTCCTATGCGGACTACGAATTTGCTTTCCCAACTGACAGGGTCCACAAATCATGGAAGTTGGCTTTCCAAGTGATGGTAAGCCACGTACTAGGTCTTTTTTGACTAAACGAGATAAGTCTCTAACGTTCACATGACCTAGACGTTGGTGCCACAGATCCATAGGAGTGATCGTGGCTCTGTTGCAAACAAGTGAGGATGTGGGCTCAGTCCCATAGCAGTTATCCTCTGTCCTCACCCCTTGCACTAAAAGTTTACCGGCTTGATTATAGACCTTACAAGCTTTTCGGTCAAACTTCACTGCAAAGTCATCGTCGCACAGTTGGCTGATGCTAAGAAGGTTTGCTTTCAAACCTTTGACGTACAGTACGTTCTCTAGCTTTGCAAATCCTGGTAACTCTACAGTACCTCGTCCTACTATGCTAGATTTGCTACCATCTCCAAAGGTGACTCTCCCATCATTATAATCCTCAAGATGGGTAAAATATGAGACATCACCTGTCATGTGTCTGGAGCATCCACTGTCAAAATACCACTGTGAGGTATTATGGGCTTTGAGAGCGACATGGACAACAAGGGCCCTTTTTTCTTTCTTAGGAACCCAAGAATAGGTACCTTTTTGTATTCCCTTGTTGTTGTAGGTTTTAGCCGGAATGCGGGGCGCATTCGTTGATGGTAAGGTCATTTGTCGGAATTCCTCCATCAAACTCTGTGATGTGGCAGCTAGAAACTCAACACGCTCTCTCAGACTGGCAACCTCAACAGTCTGATGTGGTGGAGAAAACGTACGTCATGTCCGACCCAACTTATAGCAATCATCCCTAAGGTGTCCGTTTCTTTTGCAATGGGAGCAAAAGGGCACAGTATTAGGAGGACCTTGGATTGCTTTTATTGATCGAACTCTCCTTCTTGGTTTTTGATGACGGCCATAAGGAGTCATAGTAAACTCAGGAATTGGTCCGGGTGCAATTTGGGACGTGGAGGCACCATAAAAACCTATTCCTTGCCTATCACCAAAACCTAAAGCGGGACCGAGGAGCATCTTTCCCATCTTCCCAGATCTATCCTCGATTTGTACCTTGACTTTCCTAGCTCTCTCAAGGTCATGAGTAAGCTGAGCAACAAGGGCTTCAAGTTTCTTCCGAGTCTTCATGGAGGAATGGAGCTCACTAGTAAGACTAGCCACTTGTTTAGTCAAGTCCGCTTTTTCTTTCTCAAAATTGCTCTCTCTCTCTTTAAGCAAATTCTCTATACTAACCCAGGCAGACTCTCTCTCTCTCATGGCGGTGCAGGTGGAGGACTCTCTCTCCCTTGACTCTTCTAACTCTTCTTCTAACGCGGTGATCCTAAGAACTAATGCCTTGTTACGTTTTTTAGTTTTGAAAGACTCATTATATAACTCGGCGTAGGCGCGTTGAAGGTTACTCTCGTCCTCACTACCTTCCTCCTCTCCCTCACTCTCTTCGCTCTCGCTGTCGAGGTGTCCTTGTGAAGTAGCATCCTCATCGTCATGAGATGCACTAGGAGTACTCACATGACTAGCCATGAATGCGGTGAAGTTACGCTCATGCGGTGACTCATCTCCCGAGTCCACCGACTCGACCTCACTGTCGTCACTAAGGGTAGCATTTAGGACAACTTTACCCTTTTCCCTATTCAGACGAGTGGCACACTCAAACGCTCTGTGTCCCTTATCGTCGCACTCAAAACACCTCTCACTGTCTTTAGGGGGTTCTTTGAAATCTTTCTTTTCAAACTTATTTTTCTGAAAATTCTTTTTATCTTTGAAGTTCCCATTTTTCTTAAATTTCAGAATTTTCTTGAAGTTTTTAGCAAATAAGGCCAAATCATCTATGTCAAACTCACATTCAGAATCAGAAGTTTCTATCTTTCTAGATGACTCGACTCTCTTTCTTGCCGACCCCTCATTTTTTCTCTCTTGGGCTTTGAGGGCAATTCCCTTATCTTTAGACTTGGCAGATTTAGGAAACATGTCAATTTCATAAGTTTGTAAATCTCCTACCAGTTCTTCCAATTTTAGTGTATTTAAATTTCCCAAGGAATTTAGCACAGTGACTTTAGGTATAAAACGCTTAGGAAGGGAACGAAGAATCTTTTTAACAACTCTAGCATTTGGAATATGTTCACCAAGATTATAGCTAGTATTAACAATGTCAGAAAGCCTAGCATAAAATTCATCAAAACATTCATTTTCATGCATGGTGATGGTTTCAAATTGAGTTGTTAAATTTTGCAATTTTGACTCTTTAACAGCATTTGTTCCTTCATGGGTAAGTTGCAAAACATCCCATGCCTCTTTTGACGTGGTGCACGTCATTATGCGTTTGAACTCATCAGGTGTGACAGACCCAGAAATAGCACTAAGACCCTTAGAGTTAAAAGATGACCATTTAAATTCTTCATCAGTCCAAGAAATGTCAGGTTTCAAGTTGGTCACATTATCAACAGTCATGGTGGGAGGAGTCCACCCTCTTTCAACAAGAATCCATACACGTTCATCAATGGCTTTTAAAGCCGACCTCATACGGGCTTTCCAATAAGCATAATTTGTCCCGTCAAAAATAGGCATTTTATAATATGACTTCTCCATTTGAACACGCACTTTTCAAAAAATCAATTTATTCAGAAAATTGATATCTTAGAAAAATTTTGCGGAAAAAGGAATACGCGATAAATTAGCGTAACCTGCTCTGATACCAATTTGAAAGAGTTGGCGCTTGCGTTCAATTAAGAAATAATATAATAAACACCTTTTTAACCCAAATTAACCCTAAACATGCAACTAGGTGTGATTGAAACAATATGAAATCATGCAAGAATTATTCAACACACAAAGTTTAAGGAAAAATCCCCCACAGGGGCAAAACCATTTGTATATCACTATAATTTGTAAGAGAAACGGCGTACAATCGGATTACACTGAAATACAAGTTTTTGACTAAGAATTACCCTCGGGTATCGGATTCTGTAGTCGCGGCTGGAAGACTCCCTTTCCAGTAGGGCTGCAATGAAGAGGAAGGAGCGATCCACTTCACAAAGGGTTGAACAACAGCAATGGTGTTCTTGGGTTACCAAACTTGATTCACATAGATATGGAAGATGTGTGAATCTAAAAACCTAGAATCATAGGACTCAATAGGTGAAGACTTTAAGGTTGATATGCTCTGAAAATCGTGGGAAAGTCTTATTAAAACCAACTACTGATCGTGGTTTAAATAAGGAGTCAAAACCCTAAAAAAATCTGCTACACGATCTGGCAGAGTTTATCCAGGGCGGACCGGTCCGGGCCTTAGGCGGATCGGTCCGATAGCGGATCGATTCTTTTAATTTGAAGCTGATTCGGTTCGCATTCGGTTCGGGGCTCACTGGCTTCATTGTGCAAGGCGGTCCGGTCCGGTCTTGGGCGGATCGGTCCGTAGTCGGATCGGTTCCTTTTTTATTTCAGCGGATCTGTCCGGGGTAGTCAGAGGTGGATCGGTTCGTTTTAATTTCAGGTGGACCGGTCCGGCTGACTGGATTTCTGAATTCTTCCTTTCTTTTGATCTTCGGATTCCGTTGATGATGAATGGACTTTGAATCTTTGCAACGGTGTTACGGCTAATGACATATACAAGTATGTTGGACAAAAATGTCCTTACATCAAGAAGGAAATAAATTGAAAAGAGAATGTAGAAATACAATACGTAATTTTTTTTCCACAAATTTGTCTTGAAATGCGCCTTGACATGCGTCCAATTTGTTCACAATTTTCAGCACTTGATTACAAAAAGAAGACTAAAAACTAAACCTAAAAATTATTCTAAAGCTAAACTTTTTTTTTTTTGTATTTTTTTGAATTTTTTTATGACCCTAAACTGTACATAATATACACACTTGCTCTCTCTATATGCGTCTTTCGTTTGTGTATCTGAGAGTCTTTTTTTCGTTAATGAGTTGATGCCTTCTTATTTAAATAGCCCACAAAATGAATTGGATGGAGAGATTTTTGTGGGATTCTTTTTTAAACTAAGTCAAAGATTTTTTTTTTGGCTTTTATTTATCAACACGAGTTTTTTTGCTAGGGAGCTTAAATGGATTTTGTTTGACTTTTATTTTTGGTGTTTTAGTTTAACATAATCGTGCAAAAGATGGCTTGGGTTTAAAATCGGGTATGGAGAAGTCTCGGGTTTGGGTTCTAGTAAACCGGTATGTTGGTTCGTGGTTCAACGGAGGTCGCGTCGGCGTTGGTAATCAGAGAAGGTGGTTTGGGGATCCAGGTCTGGAGCAGATGGGTTGTGTCGAAGCTTTTGGTTATGGGGGTAAAAGGGGAAAATGGGTAGGTCACTGGATCGGGGTAGCTCCAGCACTGCTAGGCGCCGGGTTTTCAAAAGCATGTAGGCGGGTCCTGTTTAGGCAGCAAGGGGTCGTGGGTATGGAAATCGGGTAGGGTTCGGGTTCGACCAGGTTGGCCGGGGATTGGGTTTGAGATCGTGGGTTGCTGGTAGCTCGATTTTGGTTATGGTATTTGGCGGGGAAGAGAGTAAATGGTTGGGTGTGTTTGGTTATGGAGGAGAAAGAGTGAAGTGGTGATAGGTTGAAGATGGGGGGTGATAGTGTTAGGGGAGAAACACTAGAGCGACTCTCTAATGGGACTCAAAAATCGGACTCCCTGATGTGGCACAATAAAATGACAAAACAGATCAGTCTAGCTGGACTTTAAGAGTGGCAAAACAAGTCTCACCAAACACACCATATATTAAACCAAAGTATAGAACTAAAAAGCACATATAAGCTTAAACCATATATCATTTGTGAACCAAACAACTTGTAGAAAATTTGTGAACCAACAGCTTGTATATATGGTCCGACCAACAGCTTGCATATATAGTCAGGCCAATTTGTGAACCAAGAGTTTGTACAAAATTATATGTGTACTATTAAACCAAACAGTACTACAAGCTTAAACCTTTTACTGCCAAGAACTAAAAAACAGTAGCAATTCAGTGCATAAAAAACAAATTCAAACCCAAATAAATTTAAAAAAAAAAGTCATGCTTAAAGAGTAGCAAAACAGTAGCAAGCCAGTTCATAAAATTTAGCATTGTTAATACATCAAAATAAACATAAACAATTAACTCACAGTTAATACATCAAAATAAACTAAAACAGAACATAAATTTCAGTCGTCACTCATCCTTCTTGATTGCATGTATTCATTGGAAAATTGCTGCATAATGTCCTGACCGAATGTTCCATCGTTAATCTTATGCCACATTGGGTTATTATAGTCTTGCGTTTGATGAGAGAAATTTGTAAATCCATGAGGAAAGCCCGCTGAATTCTGAAATCCACGAGGGAAGCTTTCTAATGTTGGTGCATTATGCAATTCATTCATTTACACAAAATTATATGCGAGTATCATTTAATTGAATATATAAATGGAAAAGGCATGTCATTTGCTACCTTTTGAATCCAATTAATGTCATAAGCAAGTGCATTTATGCTTGGATAACTCATAGATGTAAAAGCCCTTTCTGGTTCCTAAAGGTGGCAAAAATGAGATAAGTGTTTAGTACTCAAAATGTGTGTTTAAAAATTATTTCCGAACAAATATAACAGCATATGATTAGCTACCTTATTTATATCTTCTTGTGCATCTTTGCCTTTACCTTTTTTTGTCCTCTTTCTCTTCCGAACAACTTGCTCTAACACATATTGTTTCCTCTTGAAACGTGGTTGACCCTTGGAATGGACGACTATTGGACTTCGAACAATGTCATTTTCTCTTGTCATTTTCTCTTATGTATGGACTTGACTGATTTCTGGTGCACTTTGGTGACTACTTTCGCAATCTACTTCAGTTTTCTTCAAATCGTTAATAAGCCGCTTCATTCATTTCATAACAATTTTTGTTTTGTCTTCGTTGTCCATCGCTAAGTCAACGACTTTATAAAATTCATTTCACATTTTATCGAAACGCTCATTCTTGGGATTCAAAGTCCAATCCGAGTACACAATTTTAACCTTAGTGTGGGATCTCTTCACATCTTTCCTCCAACGCCGAAGGATATATTTTTTGGGGATAATGTGAATGTTTTTGTTAATGAAAACAACAATAGTTTGCCTGCAAATTATTCCTCTAAATTCAAACAACCGACAAGTACACTGAATATCATGATCAAACTCATTGAAAAAATAGTAAAAGTGGTCCGTCGGCCCGCCCCCCCAACCATGACCTCTGAAACCCTAAATGTGTGGCAGCCACGATCCTCTCTAATTGAATATACATTACAATAAATCTTTCCTGTAATTTCCTGTTGAACCTCCTTAAACTTGGGGGTAGTGTAAGCATCTTGGAATTGTTTCTCCATCTTATAATGAGTGACATGCGAGATCCTAGAGTTAAATGAATTAAAATCTTCTTCATTTTCTTTTTTCACCTTACTTCTCAATGCATTCTCATATTGTTCCACAAATTGTTTTAGAGTAGTTCTTGAGTCATACCCATAAAAAAAATCATTCATGCTCTCGCTTCTTTGAGTCGACGACATTCCCGCCCAAAAAATATCTTTAATAAATGCCGGAACCCAATGCCTCCTCTCATTGTACAACCCATTCAACCAATCATTATTTTGAAGGTTGAATTTAGTAACAAACTTATTCCAACTTTCTTCAAAATCTTCAATATTCAATGAATCACAAACTGAATGTTGCATTGTATACTTCACTGATTCATAATGTCCATGACCCCATAGCTTCTCCGGTAATTTTTTCATAATATGCCATATACACCATCAATGACGTGTATTGGGAAATACAATTTTAATAGCTTTTTTCATGGCTCTATCCTGATCAGTAATAATAGCACTCGGAGCACGACCACCCATACAAGCAATCCAAGAATTAAAAAGCCAAGTAAAAGTATCAACATCCTCATTTGATAACAGACCACAACCTAACAATATTGATTGACCATGATGGTTGACACCGACAAAAGGGGCAAAAGGCATATCATACTTGTTAGTTAAATAGGTCGTGTCAAATGTGATTGCATCTCTAAACTCCTCATATGCTACACGACTCCTTGAATCGCCCAAAATAAATTTCTTAACCTACCCTTGTTATCCAAATCCATCACATAAAACAAATTTGAATTATTATCTTGCATTTTCATAAAATAGTTTTGAAGTGCTACATCATCTTCGTCACCAAGTCTTAGTCGACTAACCTTATCAATATAATTACAACAATCCTTTTTTAAAAATGGATCGTTCTCATGACCACCTGCTTCTATAACCAATGAGTTAAAATTTTTATTTGATCGGATACCGGCCCTATCATTCAACTCAAACTTCCTCTTTACGTATGGCCTCATCACCTGATTCTTTTTATAAAATCTAGATTTTGATGGGATAAGGACATAATTGTGATCAAGAAATACTTTTGAAACATGCAACTCTCCATCGCAGTTTACTATAGCTCTAACCTTAGCTTTACATTCAGTTTTGCTAACTAGATGTTTTTTTAATGTATTTTTTGCGTTAGACCTCTCTTTGCCTGATCGAGAACAGGCAACAACTACCCATTTGATATCCCCACTCG
Source organism: Sambucus nigra (assembly GCA_949130495.1). Classification (NCBI taxonomy): domain Eukaryota; kingdom Viridiplantae; phylum Streptophyta; class Magnoliopsida; order Dipsacales; family Adoxaceae; genus Sambucus; species Sambucus nigra. The sequence goes on along the minus strand of CASBWL010000022.1, from coordinate 1,408,760 downwards.
GTGCCCTAGCCGAAGATCGTCTTTTAACTGGAAACCCCTTCTTATCACCATATTTTTTGTAGTACAAAAATAAATCATCATAAGCGTAAAAAACCATGCCCACTTCTGGCTCTCGTGTCTCCCCTTCCAAATCGTCCCCCACCATCTCATCCTCTACATATTCAGATACATTACCCGTAGATTCATAATTAGCAACACACTCCGTCTCATACCTATCACTAAAACCATTTGCATCTTCAGTTTCCATTCCTACAATATTAATTATAAACCCCATTAAAAATATATTTATAAACCATTAAGAATAATTTTTTTTATTAAGAACAAATTAAATTTGTTGTTTTTATAAAGAATCAAAATTATATTCTTGAAGAATCAATTTCCAATGGCTTAAAGAGGCTTGAAGCAAGATTAAATGAAAAAATATACACATAATAACAGGGTTGTAACAACATTGAATGAAATAGAGATTTGAAACAACATTTAATAAAAAAACTACTAAAATTAAAGAATGCATACAATAGTCTAGGGATAGATTGTCTATAATGAAGAAATTAAAGAGGACAAATTAACGAAAATGAGTAATACATACCTGTTACCAATTTTTTTTGCTACCAGAAATGAGGGTATACATACCACTTACCAATTTTTTTTGCTTAAGGAAATGAGGGTTTAACTCGTGAAGGGTATGTCATTTTGTTGTCTGGGGTATGTTGGTAATTTTGGTTAGAGATGTTTTGTCCACTATTAACTCCAGCTGGACTGATCACTACACCAAAATGGCCAAAATGTCACCTTTCAGCTGGCCACCCTTGTCACGGTCATTGACCGTGACAAAAAAACACACGTTTTGTGTCACGGTCATTGGCCGTGACAAAGAATTGCCACGGTCAATGACCGTGACAAGTCCGTGACAAATGTAGCTGTGACAACCCGAATATAATTATGATAAATTATATTTAAATCATGCTTATCTTATGTGATATGAATAATGTGATATTAGTATATCTAATGTTAAGTGATTATGTTTAGTCTAATCCTACTGTTATAAATCATGAAATGTCGAGTTATGTACGAACACAAGATTTGGTTATTTTCGATAGAAATGTCCCTGTTTAAGACTAGTTTTGACCTTTATAACATTATAAATGACTTGAGGTGAAAACTACATAGTTGTAGACATGTGAGTTAGGATCGCAACACAACAAACGGTGCATCAAATGGATGCTCGAGGAAGAAGTTAGGTCGAAATTACGAGAAGGGGCAAATATGTCAATTCCCTTAAGTGGTATTTTGTCTTTTATTAAACCAAATGTTTTAAATTGATTGGTTGGCTTGGGAGGCAGCCTTGGCCGACTTAAAACCCTCCCTCTAACATATTTCTTCATCAAAAACCAGCCATGAAAGGGTTTGAAGCTTAGGGAAAGAGAAAGTAGAAGTTAAGGAAGAAAAGTGAGGAGAAAAAGTGTAGAAAAATCCGTAGAAATTACGTAAAAAGCCCTGAAGGTAATCCTAATTGTAATTCTTGTTATTTATCATATATTACTGATTTATATGATATAAATCATCATAAGTTTACGAAAGTTTCATCCCTTTATATGTATGTATGGTTAGATGCAAGTTTATGTTAAGTTGAATGTAGAAACCCTTAAAATTGCCTTGTATTGAAAGCCCTTGCATTCAAACTTGCATATCTCTTTGTGTGCTTACTGGAATTGAGAAATTCCAATTTGATATGAAAGTAGACTCATATATTCATATCATATCCGAAAATAAGAATTTATCTCCTTGTGGTTAGGCCGTAATGATGATTTCAAGTTGGTACATGGTTGCTGTTTTTATACTTGATTTCGGTATGCCCTAAGTTTAGTCAAGCTTTTGAGATAGCAAATGAAGTCAAACAATTATGAAACTTTAATTATGTACTATTCAGTATGTCTACTGAAAGTGTGTTGAAAATCATGGAAAGTTATGCTGTATAAAAATTATGAAAATTCTGGGAATTCGAAGGATCAATAGAGGAGCTTGTAGGGCAGATTTCTTATGTTGTAGAGAAATGGTCATAACTTGCCCTAGGAAGCTTGAAAAATTACACCGTCACTTGTACTGGATAATATATTCATATATGTTTTCATATTGATAAGGTTGGACCCCTGTATTTGTACAATTTAGGAATATAGGATGGTCATGTATGTAGGACAATAATTTCAGGCCATACTGGATACCCCTTGAATGAATGTTTGTATTTCATCCTTAGAAAGGGTACTTTGAGTACATGTTTCATGTGTATATACATTGAGGAGTATAATTTCATGTTTACTTGACTTTGGTTATAAATTCCTCATAAGGTATTTCCTACCGTTGAATGTCCGTAACTTTATCAACATGTATATCATTGTTTTGCCTTTACCTATGTTTTATGGAATGTGACTTAATTGGAATTATATTGTTCATGTATAGTCATGGAAAGTTACATAATTATGTTTGAATAATATTTGTTATTGAGGTTCAGAACTGATCTAGTTGGATTGACAGGTGTAAGGTCTAATCAACCCAGTTCAGCTCCAACAGAAAGAAACCTGAATACGTAGTTGTCAACCAAGGTGAGTGTACTCACTGGAAAGAGATATTTGTATCGTGTTGTTGGTATGATCATAATAAAATGAATATGAAATTGTTCATTTCGGGTTACCGAAATGAGGGGTTACTCCTCGACCAGGAATGGGGGAGATTTGTCTATTAATGACAAGGGGTTACTCCTCGACCAGGAATGGGGGAGAATTGTCTATTTAGACAGGATATGTGAATCATGATTCGGAAAAGTTGGTCATTCATTATGAATGAGCCGGATAAGTTAATACATAAGTATATGGACATGAATTATTGCATTTAAATTCATGCAGTAGTTTAGTAGTGATGCATTCACTGGGCTATTTTGCTCACGGTTCCTATGTTCACATTTTTCAGGTAACGCGATGTCACTGCCAAATCTAGGAGGTCGGGTTGGGTTAGCCAGGAATGAGAGAAACTATGATTTTGTGTAAATGTAAATGATGTAATTAAGTTAAATTATTCTTCAAGCAAGTCTGTATAAGTAGGACTACTCTGATGTTGTAAAAAGGTTTTTCAGTTATATGGATTTACAATGATGACTCTGAAATTAAAACTCATGTTTATGGTTTGGTTAGATTAATTATGGTTTGACTCACTTTGACTTTCAGACTTAATTATAAGTAACTGGGTTGGGGTGTGTCAGCTTTTGGTATCAGAGCCTAGGTTTTAGAGGTTCTGGAGTGAGAAGAGTCTAGATTTGGCAGTGAATGTTAGAAATATATTTTATTTGATACTAACGATTATGTTAGGAAAGATATGTATATCTGCATGTTGTTATATCTTTGATTCATTACAGATATAAGAGAATGGAATGAGGGAATGTGAATGTGGGAATAGATGATGAGGCTTCAAATATTCCAGCAGAAGCGGAGGTTGAGCAACCTGTTCAGATAAATGTGGAACCCGAGCCAGAACAACTGACAGATATGCAAAAAATGGCACGTGCTATGACTCTAATGGCAGAGCAACAAGCTAGGTTTATGGCTCATGTGGAAGAACAACAGACCAGGAAACTGGAGGCACAAGCCTTGGCTAGGGCTGAGGAGGTGATACACCGGGAAGAAAGAAGTACTTCACATGAGAAATTTATTAAGATGAACCCACCATCGTTCGAAGGAGCAGTTGATCCCGCAGAGGCAGAAGTCTGGGTTAAAGAGATTGAACTTATCTTTGGGGTGATGAAGATGCCTGAAAATCAACGAGTGACCTTGGCGACGTATATGCTAAAAGGAGAAGCTAAATATTGGTGGGATGCCACAAAACATTTGTTGATTACTCCAGAAGGTGGGAATGTGATCTCATCGAATGCTTTTGTCAAAGCTTTGTATGATAAGTATTTTCCTCCGATGTATCAAAAACAAAAGGAGAAAGAATATTTTCTGTTGAATCAGGGGAGTATGACAGTTAGAGAATACGAAGCTAAACTTACAGCTTTATCTCGGTTTGCTTCGAGGTTTATACGAAATGAGGAAGATATGTGCAGTCGATTTCTCGATGGGCTTAAGTTAGTCATTAAATCACGGTTGTCGGCTTTAGAGACTATTAATTATTCAGCCTTGGTGAACAAAGCCATGTTGGTAGAAAGGGACGTGAATGAAGCTAGAGGGAATCGAGAACGAGGTGTAAAGAGAAGCAGATTCGATCCAAGTTATCAAAAGGGTGGTGATACAGAATATTCGAGACTTGGAGGGCAGAAATTCCAGCATGGTAGAGGCATGGGAAGTAGTTTTCAAAGGGGTGAAGCAAGTGGTGGAAGAGTTTCAAGAGGTTCATCGCAAGAAGATCAAAATGTTTGTTTCTTTTGTGGGGCATCAGGTCATATAAAGAGAAATTGCCCAAAGTTACTGAATATAGAATGTTTTAACTGCCACCAGAAGGGTCATTTGAGAAAGAATTGTCCTATGTTGGCAAGAACAGTTTCAGTTACTAGTGTGGGGCCTCATAAAGGATCTTCTCCAGGCAGTGCCAGCAGGGGAAGAGGTACAGGACAAGCAAGTGGATCGAAGGAAGGAGGAAGAGTGTTTGCAATGACGCTGCAAGATGCCCATGCTACACCTGAAGTGGTTACAGGTAAACTCTCTATAGCGAACAAAGATTTATATGCACTCATTGATCCTGGATCTACGCATTCATTTGTGGCATTAGATATTGTTTCATGTTTGGGTAGACCATGTTCATTTCTCAATTGTGCCTTATATATTTCTACCCCAATGGAAAATGTGATTCTGGTTGAGCATGTTTATAAAGATTGTATCTTACGAATGGGGGAACGAGATTTCTATGTTGATTTGATACCATTGGCCATTCGAGATTTTGATATTATATTGGGGATGGATTGGTTATCATCATACCATGCTTCCATTGATTGTTTTCGAAAAGAAGTTACATTTCATCTTCCTGGTGAACCCGATTTCCAGTTTACAGGGGAAAGGAATGTTATTCCTAATTGTCTCATCTCAGCAATAAAGAGCAGAAAGTTATTGAGTAAGGGTTGTACGGGGTATTTAGCGTATGTGGTTGATGTTAGTAAGGAAGCACTTAAAGTTGAAGATATACCAGTTGTTAGAGAATTTTCTGATGTCTTCCCAGAAGAATTGCCAGGATTGCCACCCGATAGGGAAGTAGAGTTTTCTATTGAATTAATTCCAGGTACTGGTCCAATTTCTCTTGCTCCATATAGAATGGCACCAGCGGAGTTGAAAGAATTAAAAGTGCAATTACAAGATCTGATAAGCAGAGGTTTCATTCGGCCTAGTGTTTCACCATGGGGAGCACCAGTGTTATTTGTGAAAAAGAAAGATGGGACAATGCGATTATGTATTGATTATCGGCAGTTGAATAAGGTGACCATTAGGAATAAGTACCCTCTACCTCGTATCGATGACTTGTTTGACCAATTACAGGGGGCCACAGTATTTTCGAAGATTGATTTGAGATCGGGTTACCACCAACTGAAAGTGAAGGATAGTGATATTTCCAAAACAGCTTTTCGGACTCGATATGGGCACTATGAGTTTTTGGTGATGCCATTTGGATTGACTAATGCTCCGGCAGTTTTTATGGATTTGATGAATCGGGTATTCCACCCTTTCATTGATTCATTTGTGATTGTATTCATAGACGATGTGTTGGTTTACTCGCGTAGCATGGAGGAACATGAGAAGCATTTGAGACTCGTATTGCATATTTTGAGAGAGAAGAAATTATTTGCTAAATTCAGCAAGTGTGAGTTTTGGTTGAATGAAATTGTGTTTTTAGGGCACGTTGTCTCAGGAGATGGGATATATGTTGATCCAAGGAAGGTGGAAGCAATTGTTGAATGGGAGAGTCCTAAGAATGTGACAGAAATTAGGAGTTTCCTAGGATTGGCAGGTTACTATCGCAGATTCATTAAGGGATTTTCAGCAATAGCATTACCATTGACAAAGTTGACCCGTAAAGAAGTGAAGTTTGTGTGGGATGAAGAATGCGAAAGGAGTTTTAAAGAATTAAAGAAGCGGTTGGTTTCAGCCCCTATACTTGCTATTCCATGTGGGAATGAGTCTTTTGTGATCTATACAGACGCTTCATTTCAGGGGTTAGGATGTGTTCTTATGCAGAATGGGAAGGTAATAGCATATGCTTCCAGAAAATTAAAGACACATGAATGAAACTACCCTACACACGATCTGGAGCTAGCAGCCATTATTTTTGCTTTAAAGTTGTGGAGACATTACTTGTATGGAGAAACATGTGAGATATTTACGGATCATCAAAGTTTGAAATACTTATTTACACAGAAAGAACTGAATTTGAGACAGAGGCGTTGGATAGAGCTGATTAAAGACTATGATTGTACCATTCATCATCACCCTGGGAAGGCCAATGTAGTAGCAGATGCTTTGAGTCGAAAATCATCAGGGATTCTCGGTTGCATACGGTGTGCTCGTGTTGGAAATATTCTTGACTTGGCATTGATGGGGATTGAATTGAAGTTTTCAAAAAGTGGAGGATTATTAGCACATGTCACAGTGAGACCTTTATTGGCCGAACGCATACGAAATTTGCAGACCAGTGATCCATTCCTTGAGAAGAAGAAACAAGATGTCCTGGATGGTAAAGAGAGTGACTTTGAAATTAAGAATGATGAATCGTTGTGTTATAAAAATAGGATTTGTGTACCTAATGATCCACCCTTAAAGAAAGATATATTAGAAGAGGCACATAGTTCTATTTACTCTATGCATCCGGGAGGTACCAAAATGTACAGAGATTTGAAAGAATATTACTGGTGGAACAATATGAAACGTGAGATTGCAGAGTTCGTAGCTAAATGTTTAGTATGCCAGCAAGTGAAAGCAGAACATCAGAAGCCGGCAGGATTATTGCAGTCTTTGCCTATTCCGGAATGGAAGTGGGAGCATATAACGATGGACTTTGTTACAGGATTACCCCGGTCACCAAAGGGGCATGATTCTATTTGGGTGATTGTAGACCGACTGACGAAGTCAGCTCATTTTCTCCCAGTTAAGACCACCTACAATGTTGACAAGTATGCACGTATGTACGTTGATGATATTATTCGTTTACATGGGGCACCAGTGTCAATAGTATCAGATAGAGATCCAACGTTCACTTCTAAGTTTTGGCCTCGTCTCCAGAATGCCATGGGCACAAGTTTGAAGTTCAGCACTGCGTTTCATCCACAAACTGATGGGCAATCAGAAAGGACGATTCAAATATTAGAAGACATGTTACGGGCTTGTGTATTTGACTTCAAAGGTAGTTGGGATGATCATTTGCCATTGATGGAATTTTCGTATAATAATAGTTATCAGTCCACCATTGGTATGGCTCCTTATGAAGCTTTATATGGGAGGAGATGTAGGACGCCTTTGTGTTGGGATGAAGTAGGTGAAAGAAAAATTTTGGGTCCGGAATTGATAGATATGACAACTGAAAAGATCAAAATGATTCGGGAACGGATAAAGATAGCGCAAAGCAGGCAGAAATTTTATGCAGATAAGAGGAAGCATCCATTGGAATTTCAGAAGGGAGATTTTGTATTCCTGCGTATTTCACCATGGAAAGGCGTTATGAGATTTGGCAAAAAGGGGAAACTAAGTCCAAGATACATTGGACCATATGAAGTGTTGGAAAGAATTGGGCCCCTAGCTTATAGATTAGCATTACCTCCAGATTTATCCCGTTTACATGATGTGTTTCATGTATCGATGCTTCGTAAGTATTTGGCGAATCCATCTCATCAGTTGAAAACTCAACCAATTGAACTAAAGGAAGACTTGTCGTACATCGAGGAACCATTGGAAATTATCGATCGTAAGGAGCAGGTATTGAGGAATAAAGTTATTCACTTAGTTAAAGTTATGTGGATGAGCCATGGAGTTAAAGAAGCAACTTGGGAAATGGAGGATAGCATGAGGAAACAGTATCCCCATTTGTTTGGTAAGTGACCTTTATATTAAATTTCGGGGACGAAATTTTCTAAGGGGGGGAAGTTGTGACAACCCGAATATAATTATGATAAATTATATTTAAATCATGCTTATCTTATGTGATATGAATAATGTGATATTAGTATATCTAATGTTAAGTGATTATGTTTAGTCTAATCCTACTGTTATAAATCATGAAATGTCGAGTTATGTACGAACACAAGATTTGGTTATTTTCGATAGAAATGTCCTTGTTTAAGACTAGTTTTGACCTTTATAACATTATAAATGACTTGAGGTGAAAACTACATAGTTGTAGACATGTGAGTTAGGATCGCAACACAACAAACGGTGCATCAAATGGATGCTCGAGGAAGAAGTTAGGTCAAAATTACGAGAAGGGGCAAATATGTCAATTCCCTTAAGTGGTATTTTGTCTTTTATTAAACCAAATGTTTTAAATTGATTGGTTGTCTTGGGAGGCATCCTTGGCCGACTTAAAACCCTCCCTCTAACATATTTCTTCATCAAAAACCAGCCATGAAAGGGTTTGAAGCTTAGGGAAAGAGAAAGTAGAAGTTAAGGAAGAAAAGTGAGGAGAAAAAGTGTAGAAAAATCCGTAGAAATTACGTAAAAAGCCCTGAAGGTAATCCTAATTGTAATTCTTGTTATTTATCATATATTACTGATTTATATGATATAAATCATCATAAGTTTACGAAAGTTTCATCCCTTTATATGTATGTATGGTTAGATGCAAGTTTATGTTAAGTTGAATGTAGAAACCCTTAAAATTGCCTTGTATTGAAAGCCCTTGCATTCAAACTTGCATATCTCTTTGTGTGCTTACTGGAATTGAGAAATTACAATTTGATATGAAAGTAGACTCATATATTCATATCATATCCGAAAATGAGAATTTATCTCCTTGTGGTTAGGCCGTAATGATGATTTCAAGTTGGTACATGGTTGCTGTTTTTATACTTGATTTCGGTATGCCCTAAGTTTAGTCAAGCTTTTGAGATAGCAAATGAAGTCAAACAATTATGAAACTTTAATTCTGTACTATTCAGTATGTCTACTGAAAGTGTGTTGAAAATCATGGAAAGTTATTCTGTATAAAAATTATGAAAATTCTGGGAATTCGAAGGATCAATAGAGGAGCTTGTAGGGCAGATTTCTTATGTTGTAGAGAAATGGTCATAACTTGCCCTAGGAAGCTTGAAAAATTACACCGTCACTTGTACTGGATAATATATTCATATATGTTTTCATATCGATAAGGTTGGACCCCTGTATTTGTACAATTTAGGAATATAGGATGGTCATGTATGTAGGACAATAATTTCAGGCCATACTGGATACCCCTTGAATGAATGTTTGTATTTCATCCTTACAAAGGGTACTTTGAGTACATGTTTCATGTGTATATACATTGAGGAGTATAATTTCATGTTTACTTGACTTTGGTTATAAATTCCTCATAAGGTATTTCCTACCGTTGAATGTCCGTAACTTTATCAACATGTATATCATTGTTTTGCCTTTACCTATGTTTTATGGAATGTGACTTAATTGGAATTATATTGTTCATGTATAGTCATGGAAAGTTACATAATTATGTTTGAATAATATTTGTTATTGAGGTTCAGAACTGATCTAGTTGGATTGACAGGTGTAAGGTCTAATCAACCCAGTTCAGCTCCAACAGAAAGAAACCTGAATACGTAGTTGTCAACCAAGGTGAGTGTACTCACTGGAAAGAGATATTTGTATCGTGTTGTTGGTATGATCATAATAAAATGAATATGAAATTGTTCATTTCGGGTTACCGAAATGAGGGGTTACTCCTCGACCAGGAATGGGGGAGATTTGTCTATTAATGACAAGGGGTTATTCCTCGACCAGGAATGGGGGAGAATTGTCTATTTAGACAGGATATGTGAATCATGATTCGGAAAAGTTGGTCATTCATTATGAATGAGCCGGATAAGTTAATACATAAGTATATGGACATGAATTATTGCATTTAAATTCATGCAGTAGTTTAGTAGTGATGCATTCACTGGGCTATTTTGCTCACGATTCCTATGTTCACATTTTTCAGGTAACGCGATGTCACTGCCAAATCTAGGAGGTCGGGTTGGGTTAGCCAGGAATGAGAGAAACTATGATTTTGTGTAAATGTAAATGATGTAATTAAGTTAAATTATTCTTCAAGCAAGTCTGTATAAGTAGGACTACTCTAATGTTGTAAAAAGGTTTTTCAGTTATATGGATTTACAATGATGACTCTGAAATTAAAACTCATGTTTATGGTTTGGTTAGATTAATTATGGTTTGACTCACTTTGACTTTCAGACTTAATTATAAGTAACTGGGTTGGGGTGTGTCAGTAGCTGTCACGGTCGTGTCACGGTCAATGACTGTGACAATTCTTAAAATAATTGTCACGGTCAATGACCTTGATACAACCGTGACAACTTCTGATTTGGTTTCCCCCCCCCTCTCTCTCTCTCTAAGCGATTTCTGCTCTCTCTCTCTCTAAGGTATGTTTTTTTTCCTCTCTCTCTTTCATTTCTATGTGTGTGTGTATGTGTATGTGTGTATATGTATGTGTATATGTGTGTGTATGTGTGTGTATATATGTGTGTGGTGGTGCGTGGTGGGGGAGGGGGCAGGGGGTGGTGGTGGTGGGGTGAGGGGGGAAGGGGGTGTGGTGGGGGGAGGGGGAAGGGGGGGTGGGGTGGGGTGTGTGTGTGTGCGCAGGTGTGTGCATGTGTGTGTGGCGGGGGGAGGGGGTGTGGTGGGGGTGGGGGTGGGGGTGGTGGGGGTGTGGTGGGTGGGTGGGTGGGTATGTGTGTGGTGGGGCAATTTTAACAATTGTATAGCTTTAATTAATAAATTGTATAGTTTTAGATAAAAGTAAATTAATAATTAGTGTCAATTTCATATGAAAGTAGGATTGCCCCTCATCGTAAATTAGTAAATTAATAATTATATACTTTAATTGTTAGTTTAATTAATGAAATGAATTAATTGAGTAGATTAATTAGAAGGACTACGGGATACACATTTGTTGTTGACATTGTTGTTGGATTATTTTGTTTAGTAAATGTTGGGTTGGTTAGTTTTAAAAGTGGCATGACCACTGGATTATTGTCCATATGGGGGTGGGATTTTTCAACTTTTTTTGAAAATTACTTTGTATATCGAACAATATATACAAAGTATGATAATTAAATGAAGCATACTTGAAATTAAATATAGTACACATAGATACTAGCCTTCTAGTTATTATGCGTACGCATTCAATAGCCCTTAGACCCGTTCGAGAGTCATTACCCCTGTAATGAGATCTCTCGAATTGTCCCGTTTGGATAGTTTGAGACTGTATAATTTATGTATAATATTCTTAGTGGCTTAAAGTTGTTACTTTTGGAGGAAGTTCTGCAGTCGTATCTTAATGTTCTCTGGGTACATACTAGATTGACAAGTGTGACTGTTATTTCAATTGATCAATTGAAATAACACTCACACTTGTCAATCTACGTCGTGTACTTGGAGAACTACGGGGATATGCTGTCGAATTTTTTTCCAATCGTAACAATGTGCATGAGCTGTTAAGTATATTACAGAAAAATGCGGTCTTGAATGGGATAGGACCACTCACCCTTTAGAGGAGATGGAGGAAATAGAAATTTCTATTATAAATTGAATTTGAATATAAATAAGACATAATTAAATGAAACATACTATAAATCTAAGTTTTGTTTACCTTTAATAGGTGATTAGTCGTGGTAGCTGTGATGGGATATCCGAAATACAAAGAGTGGATGCGTGAGACAAATAGAATGGGGGATGTGTTTCGCAGAGGTGCTAATAAATTTGTGAAATATGCAAAGAGATCTCATAATGATGAAGAGTTTTCGTGTACGTATGCTAGGTGTAAGAATGGTAAGGTGTTTGAGTGGAAAACAGTTGAACTATATTTGTTAAGATCGAGTATGCAAGATAGTTATCGATTTTGGAGTTTTCACGGTGAATTGAAAGTTCCTTTTGTTCCCGACCAACCTTCACAACAACCTTCAACAAGTAGAATAGATGTAGAAGGGGATGACGTAGATCATAATATGTTAGAGGATTTAGTTGATGATGCGTACGGAGTTTATGAAGCAGAGGATAATGAGGTTACTAATGATGTAGAAGATTCAAGTGCTCGTGAAGATAACACGCTAAAACTTAACGATGACTACCAAAGTTTAAAATTTAAGGCGACCCAACCGTTATACTCTAACTGTGAGAAAGATCAAACAACTTTACATGCCATGGTTGGTTTGCACAGTTTGAAGATGCAGTACGATTTGTCTGGCAATAGCGTGACGGGAATTCTGAAATGGGTGAAGCGCTTATTAACCAAGGTGAATACACTTCCAAATAGCTATCCTGTTATGAAGAACATTTTGAAAGGTTTGGGAATGAAGTATAAATCGATTCATGCTTGTGTGTATGACTGCATACTATACCGAAAGGAGTATGAAAATCTCGATCGTTGTCCGGTATGCGATGAACCTAGATATGTCCAATCTACTAGTAAGGAAATCACAAGCTCAAAAGTGCCTCAAAAAGTATTGAAATATTTTCCCGTTGGACCTAGATTAAAGAGATTTTTCGCAGTACCATGGATTGCAGAGGCAATGACTTGGCATGCTAGGGCAGAAGTAGGGGGTAATATCATGCGTCATCCTATTGATTCTACTGCCTAGAGGAGGATGAATTTTGAGTATCCCGATTTTGCTCGAGAACAACGCAACATTCGTTTGGCTATATCAACAAATGGTTTCAATCCATTTGGAAGTATAAGCACTAATCAGAGTGTATGGCCAGTGATCCTAGCCCCACTCAACCTCCCTCCTTCACAGTGTATGAGACCTGAATTTTTTATGATGGCTTTGTTGATACCTGGGCCAAAGGCACCAAGTGAAGACATCGACGTCTACCTGGCTCCTTTGGTAGAAGAATTAAATGAGTTGTGGGAAGAGGGTGTGAAATCATTTGACTCTTTTAGAAAAGAAGAGTTTACGCTAAAAGCTACGTTGATGTGGGCAATTCATGATTTTCCAACTTATGGGACATTATCCGATTGTGTAGTACATGGTTATTTGGGGTGTCCTATTTATGGAGAGGAGACTGAATCTCCTCATCTGTCCTCTAGATTAAAAAATGTATACCCTCGCCACAGGAGGTTTTTACCCCCAGCTCATAGTTTCAGATCTGAGAAAGGTTCTAATTTTTTATTGGGCGGGGTTGAACATAAGCTACCGCCGAGACAACTTTCGGGTTCAGAAATTGAAAGTAAATCTTTTGAATGTGGCCCTAATATGCCAAGTAAGAATCCTAAATTAAAGAACGTCAAGCATAAGAAGACCCAACTGGGAATGAAACTGAGACAAGAAAGGCATGGTCTCGGAGGTCAATTTTATTTGACTTGTCTTATTGGAAGAATAACCTGGTGCGTCGTGTATTGGATGTGATGCACGCAGAGAAGAACTTCACTGAACATATTATGGGCACTTTCCTTGGGGGGATTCATTAGAAGGATGGAGAAAATAAACAAAAAGACCTTAAATCGTTCAAACTTAAGCCACAACTATGGTTGAAAGAAGATAGTAGGGGAAGGGAAATAATTCCCTATGGTGCGTTTACTTTGACGAGTGGGGAAAGAAAGGTGCTTCTAGACACAATATATAATTTGAAGGGCCGGCCCATCTAATTTTTCATCCAACTTGCAAAGGATTGTGAATTATGCTACTCATGATTTACATAAGTGTAAGTCCCACGATTGGCATGTGATCATACAATTGGTTCCTCTATTATTTAAGCACTGTTTCTCCAAGCACAAGGATTTACGTAGGGCTATTATTCAAATTAGTATTACCTTCTCCCTCTTGTGTGAGAAGGTAGTCAATCGAGAACACATAGTGGCCGCAAAATTGGTGGTGACCGAAGCGATTTGTGTATTGGAGAAATAATTTCCCCCAACATTCCTTAACATAAGTGTTCACTTGTTAGTACACCTATGTGACGAGGCACTTCTTTGTGGTCCAGTTAGATATCGGTGGATGTATCCATTTGAAAGATTGATGAAAGTTTTTAAAGATTACGTTAAGAATACGCGATACATTGCAGGATCAATTGCAGAGGAATACATCACCGTGGAGTCATCAATATATACTCGGGAATATATGCCTGACTCGACCAGCGTTGATGACACTGATGAGTTCATCGATGATGGTGGTCATGTGATGGGAAAACGAGTGAAAAAAACGAGTTTGCAACATGAACAAGTAACTCGTTATCTATTTGATACATATGAAGATGTCGAAGAATGGAAAAAGTAAGTTTTGATTATTATAATGTTTAACATTATTTTAGATTATTTTATACATGATTAATTTTGTAATATGCAGAAAATATGAAGCCTGTGAGAACAATAAAAGACGAAAAATAATGGTACAATCAGACAACGAATTTAGGTTATGGTTGACACAAGAGGTAATTATAATGAAAATAGTCGTTATATAACGTTACAATACACTCAAATTTTACCACTAATATAATTAATTTATCTATATTCTCAGTTCCTAAAGACGGGTGATGCGACATCAAGGCTTGCTCGTCTAGCCACTGGACCCTTGTTCGTGGCACAAGAGTACAAAAAGTATCGATTGAACGGTTAAATTTTCGGCGCTAAAGTGTACGAGGAAAGTACAAATGTACAGAACTCGATAATTTCATACAAGGCTCTTACTTTCTTTCGAGCGAGCGCAAAAGATAAAAACCTCGTTGAAGCTGAACTGACTTACTATGGTGTAATCCAAAATATATTTGAATTGAATTATATAAGCTTCAAAGAGGTTGTATTTTACTGTGACTGGGTAAGAGTTGAGGATAAAAATGCTTGTAAAGTTGATCCTGTCACCAATTTGATCATGGTTGACTTGTCCAAGTTGAAGAGCAACGACCACGTGAGCGATGAGCCGTTTGTTTGTGCATTTCAAAAGGTTAAGCAAGTATTTTACTCGGAGTATATCAACAACGAGACGTGGTCAATTTTCCAACACGCCCCAAAGCGTCTAAATAGTAGTGTGGATGACTTGGCTGATCTTACCGAATATCAATCCCTTTTTTATGATAACCCGAATTTGAAACAATTTTTCAATTTGTAATAAATATTCCAATTTGTACCGAAACATCCATTTTTAATGCTTTTAATTGATTTGCACTTTATCATTTTCACTCTTGTGTAGTGTGCTTTTAATTTTTACCAAAACATCTAAGTTTTGTTTATACTAATTCATGAATATACGCTTCTTACCTTTAATAGGTGATTAGTACATAGTTATTTGGGGTGTCTTATTTGTGGAGAGGAGGCTGAATCTCTTCGTCTATCCGAACACTAAGAAATGTCATAATCCTATGGAGTGATGCTCTGCAAATTCCTCCCAACCGTTGTGTAGCCAAACATCACCAGTTGAAGTTGTCAATTCCACCACTTGGAACCTCTAGCAAAACATGGGAAAATATGGAAGGTGGAATTGACAAATTCAACTGGTGATTTTTGGCTACACAACGGTTGGAAGGAATTTGCAGAGCATAACTCCATAGGATTATGGCATTTCTTAGTGTTCAGATATGAATGGAATTATAATTGACACGATTGCCCGGGGGTACATTAGTTGGAAGGAGTTGCCATATGAGCTCAAGTTCGCTGTTTGGGTGGCACTACAGGTAATGTATTTATATTTATATTTATATGAATATGAATATTTCGATTTCGATTTAGATTTATATTTCAAGTTAGCGGATACTAATTTTACTTTATTTTATTTCAGGGGACAGGGAGTGGCCCTGGGGGTAGGCCACATAGGCTCGATACTTATGTGGATCTTCGGACGAGAAGGGAAGGATAAGGAGGTGTCCCCGAGCATCGCGGTACAAAATCTCTTTTCCAGCTAAATAGTTTGTAGATTTGAGATAATTGATGGTGATGTTGTTTCTTCTTAAATAGTTTCTATTTTGAATGTATATTCGCATTATCTCTAGTTTATTTGGATATATGATGTTTGAACAGGTACAACATTGCTATAACAGGTACAAATATACTGCTGGGAAGTGGCAGTGGCCATACTGCCCAGCAGATTTTTTTTAAATTCTGCCCAGAATTGTCACGGTCATTGACCGCGACATTTTTTTTAAAAAGGGTCAAGGCTTTGTCACGGTTATTAACCGTGACTAAACTTGTCACGATCATAAACCGTGACAGGACCGTGACAATTCTAACTCCCTTGTCACGATCAATGACTGTGACACATCCGTGACAAAAAAAATTATCTCGCCTCGAATTGTCACGGTCATTGACCTCGATAAGTTGAACTTGTCAAGGTTAATGACTGTGACAATTAGGCAGATTTGGTGTAGTGAATTTTCTATATTACTTATTGTTCCACATCAGAGAGTCCGGGGTTTGAGTCCCGTTTAAGAGTCGCCCTAGTGTTTCTCAGTGTTAGGGTGTGTGTAGTGGGTTTTGGTGTGGGTGAGTATGTATGTGTGTTTAAGTGTATGGAAGTGGAGTGTAGGGAATGGTGGTTTGTGTGTGTTTAATTTGTACCGTTAAATAAAATAATACTATCAAAAAGAAAACTTATCCTAATAAAAAAAAGTAAAATAAAAATCAAACTAAACTAAAATAATGAAATCTATTAACTAAAAAAAAACTCAAATAATAAATTAACAGAAATAAAAACTAAAAATCAAATAAAAACAAAAACTAAAGACCTAAAAAAAAAATCTAATAAAACTTAAAAATAACTTCCTAAAAACTAATCCTAATAAAATAAAATAATGATTAAAAACTAATAAAAATCAAAATCAGAATAAAGAAATATAAGAATAGAAAATAAATCCTAGAAAATTCTAAATAAATCCTAAAAATAAAATGACTCAAAATAAAATTCTAGAAAAATAATAAAGGTTCAAACTCAACGCACATAGGCTAGGGTGATGGTCTGGCGATCGATTTAAGCTTAGGTTTGGTACGGGAAAAGACTTGAGGATCGAAACTCATCTGGACAAGCTCAAATGGGACTTCTGACTTCACGATCTCTTTAATTTCTTCGATGCACTCTTTTTATCGCTACGTTGTCACAATTGACTGGATTTAGCATTATTTGTACCGCAACTGTGTATTGACCTGAAAATGATAAAATACGAACATAAAGCCAATTTTATTAAAAACGAGAGACTAAAATGTATCTATTCGGGGAATAAATTATACACTTTTGGGTGCTTATCAGCGACTATAAACCAAGTTTGAATAAAGGTATGCGTAAAAGACTAGGTGGACATTCGACTAATATAAATAATTTTATCGAATAACAAAATATTAACAATGGATTACAACTGATGAAAGGCTTACTAAGAAACCATAGGCACCTAAGACTATCTAGGTCAGAAAAATCCTCGATGGGGAACGACCCCTCAAACCGGTGCATTTTTGCTTTTCTGTATCTAGACCAAAGGTTGGATATGAAAATATCATCTAAAAGGAAAGACCATGAGACCACACATCTTAGAGGGGAGGAAAATTCAAAAAATTACATTAACACTTGTAAGTTATTACAATGAAATCAAATAGTGAACAATTTACAACAAGATGATAAATATAACTGAATAAATTGGTAGATAAATTATGCGACCGAGACGGCTCATTTATTGAATTCCCAACTCCAGCAAGTGGAACATTCAAGGAATGAGGAATAATGATCGAAGTCATGTCTTTGATCATTGATGGTCCACAATGGCTCACCTTGCCGACCAAGTATTGAGGTCAGTACATTTCATCATCTCTATCAAGACCAAAGTCATGGAGATACTTCCTTATAAGGATAACTAGAATGGCATCCATTGAGAACCACGAAGTCAAGCTTATAAGGAGGGTCTTAATGATCAAGGCAACCTGAATTATAGCAATACCACAACTAAGAATCATGGGGTAACTTTTCCACAGTGAGGGAATTAAGATAGCCATGTTTATAGATAATATTTCGAGCATATCTTAAGACACGATCCAGATTAACAAGAGCCTCGTCATAACCATCCATCCATACCTGGTGAGGTTATCTATGAAACTGGAATATGAGATGGTTAATCTTTTCGATCAGAGTTTTGATGATTTATGATTTATTGACAAAGTCTTCTTGGCCTTCTCTAAATATTTTGCTAGACGACCTTCTTTTTTTCTTTGAAAGGAGGCCTGGAATTTAAAACTTTCTCATTTAAGTCCATTTGAGTCTTCTCCAGTTCCTCTCTTAGTTGTGTGTTATCTTTTTAAAAAAAAGTAAGTTCCTTCCCAATCATGTTCACTTAGCCTGGACTTATCGATTATTTCAAGATCAAACCTCAAATCGTTTTTATCCTTCTCAAGGATAATGGCAATCTCTCTCGCGCCCACCAATGAAATTTTTCCTCAAGTGAGCAGAATCAATGGTGACTAGCCTTTCATCAAATCTGTCCTCTATGCTCAGGTCGATGAACTTTCATTAAAAGTTTGCCTTAAAATTGTCTAATGACTCCTTATGAATGTATTGGTCAGTAACAATTATGTCATGAAAAGAAACATTGTCTATGATTGCCTGATGAAAGAGGCGATAAAGATCCAAGTAGTTTCTTTAGCGTGAGCTGACGCATCGGTGAGAATATTAGTTAAATGGGTGTTTAAGGGACTTTTTAGTACAAAATAAAAGGCTTGGACTAAATCTATATATAAAAATATTCGATGGACTTTTTGGTATTTGATCCTTTATTGATTTTGTGGCCACTAAATTTTTTTTTTGTCAACACAAAACTTTAATTAAAACAACGAAAATTTACAAGTAATGTTATGAGTTGCCGACCAAATTGATAGGACTCTACTCTTATCAAAATATAAAAAAGAAAGTAAAAACTGAGAGACAGAAGAAAAAACTTGAAAAAAACGGACTATGCACGTGTGGTTGTTAAAAAATCCTCAACTTAGCATCATTTCCAATATGATCTTTTAAGTTTGAATTGTTCAAATTTAAACCCTGAATTTAAATAAGCCATGCAATGTCAACCTTGATGGTAAGTCCATCCGAATTAATTAACTTAATACCATTTTGTCATCCTAAATAACAAATGATGTGGCTAGCTCTTTCCAAAGTAACCAACTATTTAATCCAATGGGTATATTTTTTTTTTCATATTGAATGTCACATTTCAATTTCTTTGAATTGTTGTATGGGGGAAACATATTATGTTTGAGTCGAATTTAAATTTAAATCCTCGTGTTTCAATGTAATACCCCGTATTTCTGCATAGTTAAAAATTAAGAAGGAAAATACGTTTTAATTAAATAACGTGAGTAGAGTAATTTAATATGATACATTTTAAATTAAATTACGTGAGTAGAGTAATTTAATGTGATGTAATAATAATTATGATTATTAAATGATTAATTAATCATTATGGCTATTAGACATTATTGAGAGTTAGATACTGATTAAAATGACGATTAAAAATTTACTAAGTGTGAATAGTAAATATTGAAAGTTGATATGTACGGCCTAGCAATTTATATGGACATACCGGAGTTTATCTCAACTGAGTGTCGCGCATAGACAAAATTGAAGGTGAGATGAGAAACATATTTGAAGAGACTCAAGAGATAATTTAGAGTCCATAGATGATTCCGAAAGGGTCGAATTAGTCAAAATAGTGTACCAGGAGGTACTAGTTGAGTGCCGGGTCATTTTTAGCTAAACCGGGACCATACGAGGGCATTTTGGTCTCTTTACATTTAAGGGTGAGGAGACCTACGAATTTTGGAACCCTAAGTCAGATTATAAGAGTTGGAGACTCGGGTTAGAGAGAAGAAAAATACACCATAGCCATTAGAGAGAAGAGAGAAACAAATTCCTAAAGCAAAAGAAAGAAGTAGGAAAAAGTAGTAGCCATAAGATCTGTACGGCTTACTATATTTCAGCGTAACGTTTGGTCGTATTAGAGCCCTACTATTAGGACTGTTGATTCATTTTTCTCTTTTAGGATATCGTACATCTGCTCTTAAAATTTATATAAACAGTGTACTTATACAATTTGATCTAATTTCGGATGCCACCGAGGAGACAGCGCACGGAGAGGGCTGAAGCCAAGAATGAGGTGAGGGAGGCTCATCAGGAGCCAAAGGTGCCGCTGCCACAACTCCCACCCGAGTTGATTTCCACTAATCAGGTTGTAGTGATAGTGGCTCAGGCAATCGAGACAGCGATGAGGGCCATAGCAGCCCATTTTCCTCAGCCCAAGTACCACCTCCCATGGCACCAGTAGTTCAGGACCCAGCAGGGCCATTTACTTGGCAACAAGTCAGAGAGACATTCTAGAAAGGGCATCCACCCGAGTTCCAGGGTAGTACCGATGTTGTGGAGGCGAGCAACTGGAAGAAAAATATCCAGCGCCACTTGCGTATGCTAGAGTGCACCGAGGTACAGAAACAAATGCTAGCTACTTTCCGTTTGTCGGGAGCGGCCTTACAGTGGTGGGAGTCAGTTACCACCGCCAAGGAAAGGGACACAATGGCAATTTCTGTGTTTTGGGTGCGGTTTGACCGCAAGTATTTTCCTCCAGCGGTAGAGTCAGAGATGAGGAAGAAATTCAGCGAAGTGATTCAGGGTGATCGCTCGGTTGCTGATTATGAGGAGGAGTTCACCCGTTTGGCTAACTTTGTGCCAAACGAGGTGAGTGATGAAGAGCGAAAGAAGTCAAAATTCATGGATGGCTTGACCTGGAGAATCAGACAGCATTTGATCGGTAATTCGGCATTGGTAACTTACACAGATTTCGTCAATGCCGCTCTACTACACTGTCAGGATCATCGCTTTTATGCGAAGGGAAACAAGATAGGTGAGCCTATCCAACCGGGCAAGGTGGATGGGAGTAGTGGCAGTAGCACACCACAGCATATAGAAGTGGGCCAGCTAGGGCAAGATTACCGACAGGAGAACTCTTCTAAGATGTTTAGGTATGGGAGGCATCGCTTTGATAGACAGGGCCAGCAGGACCCCCAACAGCCAGTTCCTCAGGGCCGACAGGTCCAAGGGAACCAAGGAGGAGGACAACAAGGCCAAGGACGATAGGGCCAACGTCAGGGCCAAGGACAGAGGTAGTTTCAGGGCCAGTGTTTCACATGTGGCCAGCAGGGTTACAAGAGTAGGAATTATCCACAGCAAGACAGGGCACAACAACAGGGTGCCCAGCAGGGGCAGCAAGCTCCGTTAGCCCCAGCAGCAGCACAAGCCCCGCAGCCAGGCCAGATACAATACGAGCGTGTGTTCAACATCCGTGATGTTCCGTTCTAACCAGCACCACTGGCAGTCACGGGTATGTTTCCTATCCATGGACTAGAGGGTAGTATATTGTTTGATACGGGGGCGACACATTCTTTTATTACCACTAGATTTGCACAGGCAGCCGACCTCTTAGTGACAGCCGCCACTCATCTTATGTGCGTGGAGTCACTGATGGGTAGTGGGTACCTTATACACTTGATTTGTAAGGATGTGGACATTATGGTAGGGAGATTGAGTCTAGCGGCAAACCTTCTAGTGCTGGATATGGAGGGTTATGAGATCATCCTAGGCATGGATTGGTTGGGGAGTTATAGGGCAATGGTAGATTGCTATGAGGGGACTATTGTGTTTTCCATTCCGGGACAGGAGATGTTCTTGTGGTGATGCCTCTCCCCGAGGGAGGATCGCGCACTCATTTATATTATATTGAGGAGGAGACCTCACATGGGGTGGTCATTTCTCTGGACTCAATCCCAGTTGTGAGGGATTTCTAGGACGTCTTTCAGGAGATACCAGGGTTACCACCCAGCAGGGAGATAGAGTTCGTTATTGACCTAGCGCCGGGGATGAGACCGATTGCCAGAGCACCGTATCGTATGGCTCCTTCGGAGATACGAGAGCTGAAAGAGCAGATTCAGCAGCTCTTAGGACAGGGTTTTATTCGGCGGAGTACATCGCCGTGGGGTGCACCGGTTTTATTTGTAAAGAAGAGGGATAGTTCACTTCGTCTATGTGTAGATTACAGGGAGCTGAACAAAGTGACAATACGTAATAAGTATCCGTTACCTAGGATTGATGGCTTGTTTGATCAGTTAAGAGGGGTTGCGTACTTCTCAAAGATCGATTTGAGGTCGGGTTACCACCAATTGCGCATTCGAGAAGAGGATGTACCTAAGACCGCTTTCCTGTCGCGGTACTGGTCATACGAGTTTAGGGTAATGCCATTTGGGCTCACTAATGCGCCTCCAGTATTCATGGATCTCATGAACAGAGTATTCAGGGAGTTTTTGGATCCGTTTGTGATTGTATTCATAGACGACATTCTGATTTACTCTCGCACATAGGAGGAACACACCGAATATTTATGAATGGTTCTACAGAAATTATGGGACCATCAACTGTACGCCAAATTTGAGAAGTGTGGATTTTGGCTTCGGGAGGTTCAGTTTATAGGCCACGTTGTATCCGATAGAGGCAACGTTGTTGACCCAAGTAAGGTGTCGGCGGTGAGGGAGTGGGGACATCCCACGACACCGACCGAAATTTACATCTTTTTGGGGTTGGCCGATTATTATCGTCGCTTCATCAAGGGGTTCTCAAAAATTGTCGGTCCTTTGATGAACTTGACTCGGAAGGGAGTGCCCTTCGTATGGAGTGACTGTTGTGAGTTAGCGTTTGATGAGCTAAAGGACAAGTTGACATCCGCACCCGTTCTTTCCTTGCCTAGGAGCGGAATGGAGTACCGAGTCTATACTGACGCATCCTTACAAGGGCTTGGAGGTGTGTTACAATAGGAAGAAAGAGCTATATCTTATGTGCCCCAAAAGCTAAAGCTAGATGAGAAGAATTACCCCACCCATGACCTCGAGTTGGCAGCGGTCATCTTTGCATTGAGGATATGGAGACACTATCTTCTGGGTGGGCAGTTCACTCTATTCACGGATCATAAGTCACTCCAGTATCTTTTCACTCAGAAGGATCTAAACATGAGGCAAAGAAGGTGGCTCGTGAAGGACTACCAGTTTGATATACAATATGATCTTGGTAAGTCTAACGTGGTGGCAGATGCGTTAAGCAGAAGACCTACCGGAGGGTTGGCTAGAATTTGGAAGGCGAAGTGGAGTGAACTTCGACACGAGGATGAGATAGCTAGAGCATATATGGCAGTTTTAGCTGTCACTCCCGAGAGTGTCATGCGGGTAGTGAGGGCATAGTCGAGGACCCGTTTTGTCAGGACAGAGTACGAAAGTTATGGCCGAGGGGTCAGTGTCCTATTCCATCTGCTCAGAGGGTGGACTAAGGTTTAATAGTAGACTGATAGTACCCAAGGATGATGATTTGAGGCATGCCGTAATGATGGATTCACACGGGTCAAAGGTTTTGGTACATCCAGGTGGGGACAAAATGTACCAGGATATGCGATGACTATATTGGTGGTCAGGTATGAAACGAGACATTGCAGAGTTTGTCTCAAGGTGTGTTACATGTCATCTTGTAAAAGTTGACCATCAGAGACCTTCAGGGATGCTACAACTGCTGGAGATTACCTCGATGGATTTTATTATTGGATTACCAACGTCGTAGAAGGGTCACGATTCCATATGGGTGATAGTGGATCGACTGACTAAGGTAGCTCATTTCTTTCCAGTTCGTACGGATTATGATACGATGTGGTATGCACAGCTATTCATTTCAGAGATCGTTAAGTTGCACGAAGTTCCTATTAATATTGTGTCTGACAGAGACAAAATATTTGTGTCACATTTCTGGCAGAGCTTTCAGGAGGCCATGGGCATCGACATGCAGTTGTGTATGGCGTATCACCCGAAGACAGACGGTCAGACTGAAAGGGTAAACCAGATGTTGGAGGATATGTTGAGGATGTGTGTCCTAGATTTGGGGGGAGGATGGGAAAAATATCTTCCTTTGGTAGAGTTTTCATATAACAACTCTTACCAATTGACTATCGGTATGGCGCCATTCGAGGCACTTTATGGGAGGCCTTATCGTTTGCCCGCCTGTAGGTTAGAAGTGGGGGATAACAAACTATTAGGACCAGAGATGATACAGGAGACTTCTTCCAAAATATAGTTGATTCGAGGACGTATTCGAATAGCTCAGGATAGGCAGAAGAGTTATGCGGACGCCGGTAGGAGACACGTGGAACTAGATGTAGGCGACCAAGTGTTAATTCGAGTTTCTCCTATGAAGGGGATTATGAGGTTCGACAAGAAGGGGAAGTTAGCACCGAGATATGTGGGATCATTTCCTATTATTGAGAGGGTGGGACCGGTAGCTTACAGATTGGGACTCCCCGAACATCTTCAGCGAATACACGATGTATTCCATGTGGCATCGCTGAAGAAATACAAGAGGAGCGAGAGAGCCTTCTGGCACATTCCACTTGAGGAGATCGACTTGCAGCCAGATGTCTCGTATGAGGAAAGACCCGTGGCTATTCTGGATTATAGTAAGCGTAAACTACGATCCAAGGTGGTACCATTAGTGCGAGTACAGTGGGGACATCACATTATGGATGAGTCTACTTGGGAGCGGGAAGAGGATATACGAGAACAATATCCAGAATTATTCACCGCAGGTATTTTCTAAATTTCGAGGACGAAATTCCTTTGTAAGGGGGAAGTATGTAATACCCCGTATTTTTGCATAGTTAAAAATTAAGAAGGAAAATAAGTTTTAATTAAATTACGTGAGTAGAGAAATTTAATGTGATACACTTTAAATTAAATTACGTGAGTAGAGTAAGTTAGTGTGATGTAATAATAACTATGATTATTAAGTGATTAATTAATCATTATGGCTATTAGACATTATTGAGAGTTATATACTGATTAAAATGACGATTAAAAATTTACTAAGTGTGAATAGTAAATATTGAAAGTTGATATGTACGGCCTAGCAATTTATATGGACGTACCTGAGTTTATCTCAATCGAGTGTCGCGCGTAGACAAAATTGAAGGTGAGATGAGAAACATATTTTAAGAGACTCAAAAGATAATTTAGAGTCCACAAATGATTCCAAAAGGGTCGAATTAGTCAAAATAGTGTACCCGGGGGTACTAGTTGAGTGTCGGGTCATTTTTTAGCTAAACCGGGACCATACGAGGGCATTTTGGTCTCTTTACATTTAAGGGTGATGAGACCTAGGAATTTTAGAACTCTAAGTCAGATTATAAGAGTTGGAGACTAGGGTTAGAGAGAAGAAAAATACACCATAGCCATTAGAGAGAAGAGAGAACAAATTCCTAAGGCAAAAGAAAGAAGTAAGAAGAATTCAAAGGAGATTTCACTACAAACTTGTTGGGAAGAAGGATTGAAGTATAAAGATCATCAATCATCAACAACAATCATGAAATCAGACCCTACTGAACATAAGGTAAGTGGTTATTTGAAAAATAAATTGAGTTATAATACCCATATATAAGTTTTATGAAGAACATGATTTTTATGATATTTTTGGATGCAAACACTTGAATATGTTACATGATTGATAGGGATTGCATATAGAACATTTTAGATCTCCAAATAATCTGATATCATAGAAGACTTGATGATTAAATCGAACCAAAATATGGACTTATGGATGAAAATATGGAAAGATTGTATTTTAGGATTCTTGAGTAAAAAGATGATTTTGAGTTAGTCTGGATGAAATTTGTAATCATTATGTTGTTTCAGATCGTTAGTAATCATCCCAGGGTATGTAAGAATGATTAGAAATTGTTAGTTACAAGTGTGGTGAATTATCATGGGAGATGGATAGACAAAAATGGTGTAACCCGCATGAAGAAGACGATCTGGGTCTGTCACTGCTCGATCGATCGATTGACTCTTGAATGTCGATCGATCGAGCAGTCGATCGATCGACCATATCCCATCGATCGATCGATCCGGGCTGTATCTTAGAGAATTTTGTGGATAAATTTCTTTTCAATTACCGTCACTTAATGGGAACCTTAGTGATGATATTTTACCTATGTAGGGACTTAATGAATTCCAGTAGGTGTGCCGTGAGATTTCTTCATAAATGATTGAGTGTAAAATTTGGGGAAATGGACCGATGGGAAGTAGCCGATTGAGTCGTATATCGGGAATGCGAGAATATAGTTACGGAAAGAGTGAGAGTCAATTCCGGAAATATACCAGTAGGTTAGAGATAGTTTAACTACTGAATTAAGGAAGGGGTAACTAGGACTCTTAGAGTTGCGTGAATACTCGAATAAATGTGATAGTGAAATAAATCGTAAATTAATAAGTACGGTGAATATAAGAAAAAAAATATTTCGTACGGGCATGATTTGATAGGTCGGGTGTGTACCTACTAAATTGTATGAACTTTTGGGTTAAGAGAATTATACCTAAAATTAATTATGTTAGGGTCGATGAGATATTCCGAACTAACATAGAGTTATTATATGTTTGGGGTCGATGTAAAATGCCGAACCAAACCTTAAAACTGGTGTCGTGATGAAAGAGTCCCGAACCAGAATATGTGTATTTATATAAATAGTTGGGGTCGATGGATAATTCCGAACCAACTCTCACTTGGGGTCGATGAATCATTCCGAACGAAGGGTCCTTTATGTGTGTTAAAAGGACATATTAGTGATAACTAATATTTAATACATGTTGTGTGATAAATGAATTCCATATGCATAATCTACTGACTTAAGATAGTAGGTAATAAGATAGATTGATAATTTCTTTGTAATAATTAAGTAGTGTGAAGTAATTATTATAAGAACAAGAATAACAAAAGGTAAGTGAGTTATCTACGTTTATAACATATGAGATATGGACTATTAAAATACGGTGAGTGTGTTATGGGGACTTAGCGAGGAAGTACATTCAATGGGGTATTCTAGTCTAGTTAACTTGGGTAGTATAACTAGGTGTGCTAAGTACCATCGTTAGGCATGCACTATAGAAGAGAGGTGAGGAAGCTCAGAAGAGTGTGCGAAGTCTTAATATGTGTAATCAATAACTCATGATTGTGATAACTGCTTGCAAAATATTTTTAAATGTTTTTGAGTACTAACTCTTGCTATGTAAAAATCTTTTAAAAACCTTTTAGGTGACACAGGGACACCCAGCATGATTTCATTCCAGGGATTTAGGAGCTACAACACGTGTGGATATTGCAGGGATTGTTTAGGCGTTTCTCTTTTTCAGATCTAGTGTAGGATCTCAGTTTTAGTACTCTCAGTTGGGACATGTTGTCCAATCTTTACTTTTACAGTTATTCTGATTTTAGATTTTGATTTACTTTTCTTTGCCATGGTTTTCGGCAAGACTTTATTTTATTCAGTGTTTATACGAATTGGTTTAGTACTGCTTGAATTGTATCATTTCGCATGTGTTGTTTATTCTGTTTAAAGAAGATAAAATTTGGCACTGGCTTAATTTCACTTAGGTGGTTAGTAATTTAAAAAGCTTTCATCAGTGATGCTAAGAATGAACCATTTAAGAAACCTGTTTTAAATTAAATTAAGGCTTGATCACCTAAGGTTTAATTAGGCGAGGTGTCACATTCAATTGGAACCATAAAGTTCTATTATTATTTTAATGTTAACCTTGAATTTAAGTTCCCTTGTTCGAGGCAAATTTGAATGCTATTAGTTCTATCTTATTTCCTAAAATTTGGGGTATTCGTGTAATACTTACAAAAAATGATAACAAATGAAGAATTCATCATAATGTCATTTCAAATATGAGTTTTAAACATTTAATTATTTTAATTTTGACCCTGAATTTGATAAGTCATCCAATGTCAACCTTCTTGCGAAATCCATCCATATGAATTGCTGAATTCAGTTGTGTCATCGTAAATGACAAACGATATGGCTAACTTTGCCGAAGTACACAACTATTTAATGTGATGTCTATATGTTTTTGTTTAATTAATGTCACATATAACATTTTAATTTTTTAGAACTATAATGAGGGAAATAAAAAAAAATTAAAACATAATGTTCGAGGCCAATTTCAATTCAAGATCCAAAGTTTCAATTTGAACAATAAAATTCTCTTAGATGTATACCAAATTTCGTTGAAAAATATATAGATGATATCTTCATTATGGAAATAATGTATACCAAATTTCTTTTAAAAATATAATTTTTTTACTATTATTTTTAATTGGTATGTACGTTGAAAATGCCGACTCATACTCTCTCTCTCTCTCTCTATATATATATATATATATATATATATATATATATATGTGTGTGTGTGTGTGTGTGTGTGTAAGGACATTTTGTCCATTATTTATGTGTATTCCATAAGCCGTTACATCGTTGAAGAAATTCTAGATCACATCATCATCAACGGATCCGAATATCAAAGAATTCAAGGAATCAGTTTTTTGGTCAGCCGGACTGGTCCGCCTATTTTAAAAAGAACCGGTCCGCACCGGACGGATCCGACAATTTGGAAAAAGAACCGATCCACCAACGGACCGATCCGCCTCAAGCCGGACCGATAAGCGGACCGATCCGCTTAAGATAAAATCGTGCAGATCGTGTTCAGATTTTCTAGGGCCAGTTGTTTCTTTTATAAACCAACATCGGGGATTTGTTTTCTTAGACTTACATAGACGATTTTTAGAGTCCTAAATACTCTAAGTCTTCATCTTTGTGAGTCCCAAGACTCATGTTTCGATTCACACAAATTTCCAAACCCTTGTGAATCTGTTTGCAATCCAAGAACACATCCGTGTGTTGTAACACCCCGCCCGCCCGGGGAGAGCGAACGGAGCGCTACTGTCGATAAAACTAAACTAATCCACAATATAACAAGGTATAGAGCATCTAAATCC
The DNA here is from genome assembly GCA_949130495.1 of Sambucus nigra. NCBI lineage: Eukaryota > Viridiplantae > Streptophyta > Magnoliopsida > Dipsacales > Adoxaceae > Sambucus > Sambucus nigra. Next base: position 1,379,728 of record CASBWL010000022.1, on the reverse strand, counting down.
CACAATATAAATAAGAGAATCCACTAATCTCAAATCTCTTCAAAGTAAATACAACAATTCTCTCGAATAAAAATAACTATCTAAAAGAATAAATCTCCAATGCTCTATACATCAAAATAAATAAATACAAGTCTTCTCTCTTGTATTAAAAATTCTTCCCAAATAATCCTCGCTAAAATCATCCCAATTGGTCCATAGCACTCAAATCCGTGCTCACCTGCCAACTAAGAAAAAGATGGGGAAGTACACAATACGACATGAATATGCTCAACAAAGATGTTAGCGATGAACAAAGCGCAACAATACGACTACGAATACTCAAATCAAATAATGCAAATCTCAATAGCATTTTATCAATAAATTTCTCAACAACACATTAATCTGGTCACCAGGCCTCACCCCATCCGCATATGCTTTATCAAGTCATAGCCCTTGGAAGCAAGAATTTTGGCGGGTGCCCAACGTCCGTGCCATATTAAAATCTCATGACAACGTGCTCAACAACAACATGAATAATACCACATGAATCAAAATAATTCCAATAATTATTTTTCCAGATTTCCAAGAATTTAACAATTCAAAATATGAGTTCAATTAACAAGAATTCAACGGAATAAGCACTCGCAAGATTAAGGAGCATATTGTGTAAAACCCCATACCTCAAACCACCAAAAGGACCAACAGTAATTCTGCCCAGAAATAGCAGATAACACCATCAAAAATCTGCTCCAAAGATCACCAAAAGTTCCTCCAAGAATAACCTCAAAACAGCCCCAAGAACACCTCTAAAAACCTAAGGTTGAATGGATAAATCAAAGGGCTTGTTTGTGTATGAAAGAGAGGAAAAGAAAATATGTTTGCTGCATATTTTTGTGCCAAAAGATGCTTCAAAAATAGTCACCCACGACCCCTTTAAATAAGGCAAAAATAATAGAGTTGTAACCAAAACAAACACTGAAAACTGCTTGCAGCGCACGTTTTCTGGGAGGGTCGATCGATCTACCCCCCCCCGTCGATCGATCGATCACCCCAAAAAACTGACAGTTCGCCCAAAAAATGCCATAAGGCAAAATATTGTAAAATCAATATAAAATCCGTTTTAACTCTGATTTTAATTCCGCTTGAAGTTTTATTTTTCTAAAATCATAACCAACATATTTTGCCAATAAAAATAATTTTATGAAAAACTTTATTTTTCCTCTTTATTTTGAAAAATACCCCAAAAATTACGCGGGTTGTTACATGTGTCTGTTCATACCCTTGTGGAGAAGACCGTCCTTCTTCTTCATTGCTGCCCTCCTGGAAAGGGAGACTTCCAGCTGCCGACTACAGATACGATGCCTACGGGTAATTCTGTGTCACTGTATTTTCATTGTAATCCGAGAAATTATATGTTATAATATTATAATGAAAATAAATGGTTTTGCCCCTTTGGGGGATTCTTCCTCACATATGTGTGTTTGAATGTTCTTGCATAAGTTATCATCTTGTTCAATCACATATAGTTGCATGTTTAGGATTTAATTGTTAAAAACTGAGTTTAATTAAATAATATCTCTATTTGAACGCACACGCACTCTTTCAAATTGGTATCAGAGCCAGTTACACAACTTTACCGTGTAATTTTCCGCAAAATTTTTCTAAGATATCAATTTTCAGAAAAATTGATTTTTGAAAACGAGTATGTTCATAATGGAGAAATTATATAATAAAATGCTAGTTTTTGACGGGACAAACTATGCATATTGGAAAGCCTGCATGAGATCTGCATTAAAGCCATTGATGAACGTGTCTGGATTTTGGTTGAAAGAGGGTTGAATCCTCCCTCCTTCACTATTGAAAATATGACTAATTTAAAACCTGTCACCTCATGGACTGAAGAAGAATTTAAATGGTCATCATTCCATTCTAAAGGGTTAAGTGCCATTTTCGGATCCGTCACACCTGACGAGTTCCGATGTATAATGACGTGCACCACGTCAAAAGAGGCATGGGATGTTTTGCAACTTACCCATGAAGGTACGAATGCTGTGAATGAGTCTAAACTACAAAATTTAACAACTCAATTTGAGACCATTACCATGCATGAAACTGAATGTTTTGATGATTTTTATGCTAGGCTTTCTGACATTGTTAATACTAACTTTAATCTTGGTGAACATATTCCTAATGCTAGAGTTGTTAAAAAGATTCTTCGTTCTCTGCCTAAGCGTTTTATCCCTAAAGTCACTGTGCTAAATTTTATGGGTAATTTAAATACGCTAAAATTGGAGGAACTTGTAGGAGACTTGCAAACATATGAAATTGATATGTTTCCTAAAACTGCTAAGACTAAAGATAAGGTAATTGAACTTAATGCCCAAGAGATAAAGAGTGAGGGGTCGGCAAGAAAGAGGGGAGAGTCATTTAGAAAAAGAGAGATAGATATGTAAGATTCTGAGTGTAATTTTGATTTGGATGATTTGGCCCTGTTTGCTAAAAATTTTAAGAGAATTCTCAAATTCAAGAAAAAAGGTAATTTTAATGATAAAAAGATGTTTGAGAAAAATAAATTTGAAAAGAAAAATAAATTTGAAAAGAAAAATGAAAAAGTTTTTAAAGATCCTCCTAAGAAAGAAAGTGAGAGATGCTTTGAGTGCGACAGTAGGGGTCATAGAGCCTTTGAGTGTGCTACTAGGCTGAACAGAGAAAAGGGCAAAGCTGTCCTTAATGCTACCCTTAGTGACGACAGTGAGGTCGAGTTGGTGGATTTCGGAGATGAGTCACCGCATGATTGTAACTTCACCGCATTCATGACTAGTCATGTGAGCACTTCTAGTACTCCTCACGACGATGAGGATGATGCATCACAGGGACACCTCGATAGTGAGATCGATGTGAGTGAGGGGGAGGACAACACAAGTGAGAGCGAGAGTGATCTTCAACACGCCTACGCCGAGCTATATTCTGAGTTTTTTAAAACTAAAAAGCGTAACAAAGCGTTAGTTCTTAGGATCAATGCTTTAGAGGAAGATTTAAGAAAAGTGTGAGAGAGAGAGTCCTCCACCTACACTACCTTAAGAGAGAGAGAGTCTGCCTGTGTTGAGAAAGAGAGTTTTTTTGAGAAAGAGAGAGGCGACTTAACTAAATAAGTGGCTAGTCTTACGAGTGAGCTCAATACCTTCATGGAGACTCGGAAGAAACTTGAAGCCCAGCTTACTCATGATCTTGAGAAAGCACGGTAAGTCAAGGTACAAATCGAGGACAGATCTGGGAAGATGGGAAATATTCTCCTCGGCCCGGCTTTAGGTTTTGGTGATCGGTAGGGAATTGGTTATGATGGTACCTCCACGTCTCAAATTACACCTGGACGAGTCCCTGAGTTTACTACAACTCCTTATGGCCATCACCAAATACCACGAAGGAGAGTTCGACCAAGAAAAGCAAACCAAGGTCCGCTTAAGAATGTGTTCTTTTGTACATTTTGCAAAAGAAAAGGCCACCTGAGGGAGCTTTGCTATAGTTTGGGTCGGACACGATGTACTACTGCTCCACCACGTCATACTGATGAGTTTTCCAGTCTGAGAGAGCGTGTTGAGTTTTTAGCTACCACATCACAGAGTTTGATGGAGGAATTATGACAGATGTCTTTACCATCAGTGAATGCTTCTCACATCCCGGCTAAAACCAACAACAATAAGGGTAAACAAAAGGTTACCACTTCTTGGGTGACTAAGATAGATAAGAAAGCCCTTGTTGTTCATGTTGCTCTCAAAGCACATAATACCTCATAGTGGTATTTTGATAGTGGGTGCTCCAGACATATGACATGTGATGTCTCATTTTTTACCTACCTAGAGGAGTATAAGGAAGGAAGAGTCACCTTTGGAGATGGGAGAAAGTCTAGCATTGTAGGACGAGGTACTGTAGAGTTACCAGGATTTCCTAAGCTAGAGAATGTTTTGTACGTCAAAGGTTTGAAAGCAAACCTTCTCAGCATTAGCCACTTGTGTGACACTGACTTTGGAGTAAAGTTTGACCGGAACGCGTGTAATGTCTACAATCAAGCCGATAAACTTTTAGTGCAAGGGGTGAGGACCGAGGATAATTGTTATGGGACTGTGCCCACTTCCTCACTTGTCTGCAACAGTGCCACGATCACTCCTATGGATTTGTGGGACTAACGTCTAGGTCAAGTAAACATTAGAGATTTCACTCGTTTAGCCAAAAAGGACCTAGTACGTGGCTTACCATCTCTTAGAAAGTCAACTTCCAATGTTTGTGGACCTTATCAGTTGGGATAGCAAATTAGGAGCCCTCATAGGAAGTTGCATTCCATTACCACCTCCCGAGTACTTGGGTTGATTCACATGGATCTTATGGGTCCTACTCGTACTGAGAGTTTGGGTGGTAAGAGGTATATCCTCGCGATGGTAGAAGATTTCTCCAGATATTCTATTGTAGGTTTTCTGAGGGAGAAATCCGATGTTGTATAGTTTTTAACGACCAAGTGTCGTGTCCTATAAAATCAACACGGAGTCACTATTAATAGGATCCGTAGTGACAACGTCACAGAATTTAAGGAAGCAAAAGTAAATCTCTACTTTGATAGCCTTGAGATCAAACATGCGTTTTCTGCTGTGAAGACTCCTCAGTAAAATGGGATTGTTGAGAGAAAGAATAGGACGATCCAAGAAATGGCTAGATCTATGCTTCTAGGTTGTAATGTTTCTAGGAGATTTTGGGTAGAGGCAATGTCTACTGCATGCCACATGGTGAATAGGGTTTACCGGCGTCCACACACACTTAAGACACCTTATGAATTGTGGACTGGCAAGAAACCCAACCTTGCATATTTTCATATTTTTGGAAGTAAATGTTACATCCTACGGGATCGAGAGCAATTAGGAAAGTTTAACTCCCGGAGCGACGTGGGAATCCTTCTAGGATAATCATCAAATAGTAGAGCATACCTGAGTTTTTAACCTGAAGAGCTCTAAGGTTATGTAATCAATAAACGTCACCGTACAAGATGACGAACCTCCGACGGTTATTGATCCTAACCTTCAGTGTGAGGATGATAACTTTTCTGGCAGTGATTTACTTGTCCCTCACCCACACTTTGTGGATACTCCTATGTTAGGGGACACACCTTCTTGGGTTTGCAAGAGTCATGACCCTGCCTCCATTTTAGGTGATCCCACTCTTGGGGTCAAGACTCGAGCTTAGCTAGAGAACGTCGTTAGCCACTTTTGCTACACGTCCAAAGTCGAGCCCAAGAATCACAAAGAAGCACTCAAGGATGAACAGTGGATATCTTCTATGCAGGATGAATTGCTTTAGTTTAAAAAGAACAATGTCTGGGAACTAGTCCCGCGACCTAGTGAGACTAATGTGATAGGTACCCGGTGGATATTTAAGAATAAAATGGATGAAAATGGTACCATAATCAGAAACAAGGCTAGGTTGGTCGCTCAAGGCTACACACAGATAGAGGGTGTAGACTTTGGGGAGACATTTGCTCCTGTTGCGAGGCTTGAGTCCGTCCATATACTACTCGCCATCGCATGTCATCTGCGCTTCAAGTTATATCAGATGGATGTCAAGAGTGACTTTCTAAATGGAATTCTAGAGGAGGAGGTTTACGTGGAACAACCGAAAGGGTTTGAAGACCCTTAGCACCCGGAGCACATCTCTTATCTGAGAAAAGCCTTGTATGGTTTGAAGCAAGCACCTCGTGCTTGGTACGAAAGGCTTACTTCCTATCTCTTAGCCTGTGGCTTAAAGAGAGGGGGAGCTGATATGACTTTGTTCGTCAGGAGAGATGACGGTGATATTTTGGTTGCCCAGGTCTATGTGGACAAAATAGTCTTTGGATCCACGTGCTCCCAACATGCTCACCACTTAGAGGAGGAGATGAAAAGTGAGTTTGAGATGAGCATGGTAGGTGAGATTACTTTCTTCCTTGGTTTCCAGGTTCGTCAGCTAGAGGATGGGATGTTCATCTCCCAATCCAAGTATGCTAGAGACCTAGAGAAAAAATTTGGTCTAGACTCCGCTAAGCATGCACGTACACCTATGAGTACTTCTATCAAGCTAAGTAAGGACACTTCAGGCAAGGACGTAGAGTAAACCTTGTATCGGAGTATGATATGTAGTCTTCTCTACTTGACTGCTAGTCATCCCGACATAGCCTTTAGTGTTGGAGTCTGTGCGCGTTATCAGGCATCCCCGAAAGAGTCACACTTACTCGCTCTAAAACGCATTATCAAATACATAAGTGGGACTCTCTCATATGGTATTTGGTATTCCTTTGATACCAATGACCGTTTGTCTGCCTATTCGGATACCGATTGGGCCGGGGATGTAGATGGTTATAGGAGCACTTCTGGTGGGTGTTTCTATTTTGGTTCTGCTCGTGTCTCTTGGTTGAGCAAGAAGCAAAACTCCATCTCTTTGTCCACTGCGTAGGCTGAGAACATCGCTGACGGGAGTTGTTGCATGCAACTCTTGTGGATGAAGCAGATGCTGGAGGATTATGGGATTTCACAAGACACCATGACCATTTCCTGTGATAACACGAGCGCGATACACATATTCTGCAATCCAGTCCAGCATTCGCGCACAAAGCACATCAGGATACGCGAGCACTTTATACGTCAGTTAGTTGAGGAGAAAGTCGTATCCCTGAGTTTTGTCCCCACTGACCATCAGTTAGCCGATATTTTCACAAAACCTTTAGATGCCCTTAAATTCGAGAGTCTTAGGATGTCTTTGGGGATTTGCACAGTTGACTGTGGGGTTGGTCCGTGTCTAGCATAGGATGAATTTTTCTCATATCATCTGATACCCATTGCTAGATTGTATCATCCGTTTTGTTTTATTTTGTTTTGCTTTTTATTTTTTTGAAAAAATCCAAAAAGATTTTCTTTTTATAACAATTTTAGAAAAGCTCAAAAAGATTTTATTTTAATAAAATTTTGAAAAATCCAAAAAGATTTTTGTATTTTATTTTCACCTTTTATGGATGAGCATTTAAGATAGCCGAGTCACAATTTCATTCCATTTATCCATGTGACTGTTTGATAGAGATTTGAGACGCTACATCTGTAAGGACACAAATTTCCAATTGAGTCCATATATAGTTTTGGCTCAATTCCGGACAAAAACATTTGTTCATAGGATTGTATTTAATTGTAATATTCTCAAGCCTATGAAAAGTTTGTTGAAGACTTAGCGGCAAAGATTATAAAGCTTCATCATCATACCGGTTTCGTGCCTCGTTTATAGGTCATCAACCATAGTTCCATGCTCCCAAGGTATGAATGCAATTGTATATATATAGGATCTTGGAGCTTGTTTATTGGGTGTTAGGTTTTTAAAACTGTGTTCTGTTTACAGATGTTCTCTATTTAAACTTATATATAAAGTATATAATGTTGTTGGGCTTAAAAATAATTTTTTTTGAACAATATGTGAGCTCGTTCGATATGTCGTTCGAACGAGATTGTCGTTCGAACCAGATGTCGTTCGAACGAGATTGCCAACGACTTCCCATTAAGGCATACTGGAACTCCGTTCGAAATGTCGTTCGAACGAGATTGTCGTTCTAACGAGATTTCCAATGAGTTTCTAACAAGTTCATACTGGAACTTCGTTAGAAGACTCGTTCGAACGAGAATGTCGTTCGAACGAGACGCTAGGCGGGAACAGTTTTTGGCAGTTTTAAGCAGTTTTTCACCCACTTCCCCACTTGTTTCTTAACCAACTTTTCACAGCATAACTATGTGCGGGAATCACTTTTGAAAGTAAATCTTTATCATATCCTTCTAACTCCAGGAGAGTGTTTTGAGAGTAAAATCAAAGAGGGAAAAAGATCATGTTTTGAGTGAGTTTTTATCAAAGAGAAAAATATACACCACTCTAGTTTACACCCAAATTAGTTTCTTCCAAGTTCCCATATTCATATATCTGAAAGGAACGTTTGGCCCCCGATTTTAATTTTCTCAATTAAAATATTATTTCCTTTTATATATATATCAAGATGCGGAAGCGTAAAGAAGTTTGGTGGTTCACAAACAAACGAATTACCAAATTTTAATTTTCTTAAACAAATTAAAATTAAATCGAGTGAAATTAAATTAGCACATTAAAATCATTTTCACTTAAACCAAGTTAACTACACATTACCCAAATTAAACACGTAGAGATTAAATTAAACCAATTTTTATCTTTTTACCTAAGCATGAGTTCTAGGTGATTTCGCAAAAGATAAAATAAACAATCAATCCACTACGCCGCGATGTACGAGGAAAAACCCAAGACGGGAAATAACCTCGGACGGCCGTAGCCACTAATCCACTAAGTACGAAATTTACAAATATAAGACAAAAAGGCTTACAACACACGACTCGATCCCTCTCAAGTGGTATCAGAGCCAAAGCGATAAATTATTTCGCTAAGATCCTTTAAATATTTTTGGCTCAAATGGAATTTTCCCCATTTTCTAAATTTCCTATTTTCGATGGTTCTAACTACGCGTATTGGAAAGCGCGAATGAAATCGGCACTAAAATCTATCGACGAGAGAGTTTGGATGTTTGTTGTTAACGGGTGGTCCCCACCAACTCACTTAGTTGAAAATGAACGTGTTCCCAAACTGGCTGATAGATGGACTGAGAATGAGTTTAAACTTTCCAATTTTAATTCCCATAGTTTGAATGCCTTGTTTCGCACTGTCATACCGGATGAATTCTGACGTATTATGACGTGTGAAACCGCTAAAGAAGCTTGGGATATTTTACAACTAACTCATGAAGGAACTAGTGTCGTTAAAGCTTCGAAACTCCAAAACCTCACCACTCAATTTGAAACTATCAAAACGAACGATAATGAAACTTTTGATGAATTTTATGCTCGACTTTCCGATATTGTCAATTCATCTTTTAATTTGGGAGAGAAAATACTCGACAACCGAGTTGTAAAGAAAATTTTAAGGTCCCTACCCGATAGATTTATTCCAAAAGTGACCATTTTAAATTCTTTACCAACCTTAGCCTCTACGAAATTAGAAGATCTTGTAGGTGATTTACAAACCTATGAACTAGATATGTTTCCCTCTAAAACTGAAAAGAAATTTGAAAAGGGAGTTGCTTTAAAAGCCCGAAAAGAGGTCAAACAAGTAGTAGAGAGTGAGAGTGATAGTGACTCGGAAGATATGGCTTTGTTTGCTCGTAAAATTAGAAAATTTCTTAAATTTAACAAAGATAAATTTAAAAATGATTTTAAGAAATTTGAAACTTCTAAGGATGACAAAGTCGAGAAGATCCCGAAAGCCGAGAAGATCCCTAAACCTATTAATGAAAATTTAAATAGGGACGAGTCTAATAGGTGGTTTGGTTGTGAGGGTTATGGCCATAGGGCTTCCGAGTGCCCCACTAAACTAAGGAAAGAGGGTAAACGACCCATTGCATATAATGCGACCCTTAGTGATAGTGATAAGGAAAAGGGACCCGATTCCCCCACTAAGCCTAATTTTGTGGCTTTTATGGCTAGTCATGTGAGTGATAGTGAGAACTCATCGATTGATGAAACGTTAACACATGACACTTCCAAGGCCATTGTTTATGATTCTCTTATTTTTTATGATAGTGAGAGTGGAGAAGAAAGAGAGAGTGAAAATGAAGAAGAGGTTAATGTGAGTGAACTTCAAAATGCTTTTCAAGAACTTTATAAAGAATCTATTAAATTGAAAAGAGCTAATTTAAAGTTAGAAGATAGTTTAAAAGAGCGTGTCAAGGTCATTGATGATAGCATGTTGGTAGAAGACCTTAAGACACGTGATATGACTCTTGAAGAGAAGCTTGAATATGTAGAAGGCCAGAGAGATAGCCTTAGGGGTTTAATGGAATCCTTAAAAAAGGAGCTTCTTGCTTTTGAAGAGCGAAATGTTTTATTAGAGTCTAACATTTTAGAATTGCAAAATAAATTAAAATACTCTAGTATTGTCAAATTTAATTTGGAGTGTCGTTCGAAAAAATTAGATAAAATATTAGGAACGGTCCAAATTAAAAATGAAACTTGTGGTTTAGGCTTCAATACTTGTAATGAATCTACTCATAAAGCCAAAACCAATGTTTTAGGAGAATCTACTAGGAAAGCATTTACAGATCACTCCTTAGGTAAATCTTTTCGACATGTTTTTACTTGTACACAATATGGTCGAAAAGGTCATCTTAAGAAATTTTGTTTTTATCTTAAACGAATTCCTAGAAAATCCCAACGTAAAGCAACCAATGTATTTAAAATTCCTACACCCGAAGATAGTCATTCTTCATTAATTTGGGTTAGAAAATCTGAATTGGTTGCCTTGCAAAATAGGGTTTTTGATTCTTATTTACTTTCACATGCTTCCTCCCTTGCTAAATCTAAAGGATGAATGTGTTAGTGCTTGCATACTTTAGCTTTTGTACTTTATGCTATATTCACATGCTAAATGTATGCTTGTTTAATCATTTTCTAGTCCTTACTTTATATCATATCACAGGCTAGAATAATGATTTTTGCTTATCATTTGAAGTTTTTATCTCTTGATAATTTAAGCTTAAAGAAAAAATTCAAATGATTTTGGTTTGTCTTTTGAGTATATATTTTTATTTTTGGTATAAATGTCAAAAACTCAAAAAGATTTTATTTTGTGTGTGTTTTGGTTTGACACACTTTAAGTGGCATATACTTGTGTTTGAATCCCTCCTTTAACGCTCCCATGTGACTAGAACTTTTGGTTTAGATTGTCAATCTTTAAAATGTTCTTTACCATATTTTTATGGAGTTGTTGGATTTTGTGTTGGTTAAATGGATTCAATTTTTATATTCCTCTATTCACACATGCACGAGCTCTTTTGAAATTTTAACTTCATATATATATTTGAGCTATGTGAGGTGTTCTCCTACCAATCTTGTCATATACATATTTGTGACTTAGGAGGACTAGTGCATGTCAAAATTCGTTGCACGTGAGATTTGTGTGAAAAATGAAAAAATGATAAATATAAATGTGCACGGGGAAGGGCTCCGAAAGGACTAAGTTATCCTTTGCGATTGTAAGCCACCGTTTTTTAATGGACCTAAAAGAAATACGTGGTCCAAAGGCCTAAAAATATAAAATATGACATTAAAAAAAGAAATAATTTTCTAAGGCCTATGTTTTATTGATATATTCATTCAAAATTAATATAAATGCTTATTGAGGGAGATCGGATGGTATATCAACGGTTTGCACAATGTCCGTTTATCCTAGTTGCGTATTTCTTGTCATGACTCTATTGGTTTGTAGAATCATCAATATGCTAGGCTTGTATGCATTGTGTATGTTTGTTCATTGAGTTCAATTTATATTGTCACATAAGGTTATATTCAAATGTGCTGAAGTTTGCAATCAATTGAGAACTCCGTGAACATGTTTTAAGTGATTGGGACTAAATTTAATCGTTACTAGTTCACACCCCAACACTTTCGTTTCCATATGACACATTTTTGCCATACGAGTGTGAAAACTTATTGTATTTTGTGTCATGTGTGTGTTTATATCTATATATATGTGCGTGTGCATTATTGATATATTTCTAGTACATATATATATGATATTTTGTTTTGCCTTTGCCTTGCTTTCTAGTCTGTCTATGCTTATACTTTAGTTTTGGTATCACTTTAAGCTTCAACATGCTTTTATATTTGTTCTTTATCCTTTGCCTATTCCTGAACAAAAAGGGGGAGAATGATAGGGGGAGGTGTAAGGACATTTTTATCATGTCCGAAATGTTTCATTTATTTATGTCGGACGCCGTTACATTTGGCATGTCTTTACACGATCGTACACGCCGGCCTCAATCCGAATTCCAGGAATCAAGCATTTTTGATCTCCATCATGTGTCCCTCATCTGCCTCAACGACTTCACGTTCCATGATTTTAGGCTCGTAATGCAAGTGGTACGCAAGAGAAGTCAAAACAGCGCAACAAGGCTTGATAGGGAAGTTTAAGGGAAAATTGGTAATTTTACATCCACCGTCCAGAGGACCGATTAACTTGAAAGTTGAAGAGCTTGCCGCAACGAAGATACTGGAAGAAACGGAACCTCAATCCGAGCTACGGTGAACAAGTTATGGCCCGTTGAAAATGGAGATATTTACATTGAAAATTCTGGGAATTTTTCTATGTGTTTAGCCCCTGTTCCCAGCCTTTGTCCCCGAACCCATCCCGAACCGGTTCGGGGGGCGAACCGATTTGCAGGGTACCCGAACCGGTTCGGGGTCCCTGTACGCTGGATAGAATTTCAAGTGTTTTAAATTTGCAAAACTCTTCATTTGTTTTCCTATTTAAACCAACTTCGGGGGAGCTGTTTCATAAGACTTTGGAAGACGTTTTTGAGAGTCCAAATTACTCTAGTCTTCATATTTTTGAGTCCCAAGACTCATGTTTTGATTCACACAATTCTTCCAATCCTTTGTGAATCTTTTTGGTAACCCAAGAACATAACTTTGAGTTTGTTCAACCCTTGTGGAGAAGTCGTTCTCTTCTTCATTGTTGCCCTCCTGGAAAGGGAAACTTCCAGCCGCCGACTACAGATCCGACACCTGCGGGTAACTCTGTGTCACACTGTTTCTAGTCGTTGCTTTGAAGGTTTACCGAAGACACCGTGTGTTACACTTGTGGGCGATTATCAGGTTGTATGTAAGTCAATGGTCTTGTAAATTCTTTAAAGTTCTAGAAATAAAAGGTTTTGCCCTTCGGGGAGTTTTCCTTAATTTGTGTTGCATGCTTTAATTATGGATTGACACACACACACACACATTGTTGGTTGTTTATGGGTTGATTTAGATGCATGTTTAAGGGCTGATTTTATTTGGTTTAAAAGTAGACGCTAATTAAATAAGGGTTACTTGAAAACTTGTGAAATTTAAATCATTATCACACAATCGCACGTTTTCAAATTGGTATCAGAGCGGGTTACACTAATTTATCGCGTGATCCTATTTTCCGTAAAATCGTGTGATATTGATTTTTTCTGAAAAATCAATTTTGTGAAAAATCGTAATTTTTCAATGGAACGCCCGTTTAATGAGGAGCCTATTTTTGAAAAAGTTCACGACCATGCTGAAAATTTAAAAAGTTTGAATTTGAAACTTTGCAAAAGAATTAAAGTTTTGGAAAAAGAAAATTCTCGTTTTAAATCCGCGATGGATCTTTTGCAAATGGTTCAAAATCAAAGAGATTTTTATCGTGAAAAATTTGTTTCTTTGGACAATGAATTTAATGCTTTAAAATTGTCCAAAAAGGAGAGTGATGAAAGGGTCCTATTTTTAGAGAAAGTATTGGAGGACCTTAAAAATTCGATGGTTTGTGTTTGTGCCAAAGATGAAAGAAATATTTTAATCAATGAGTTTGTGGCACGTGAAGAGACTCTTAGGGAAAAGTTTGCTTTAATTGAGGGGGAGAGGGATACCCTTTTAGAAATTGTTGAAAATTTGAAAAAGCAATCCCTGTCTTGGGAAGAGTCTAATTTGTTGCTTGAATCAAATATTTTGAAGTTGAAAAATGATTTAAATAATTCAAGTAGGTTTGATTGTGATGGTAATGGATCATCTTGTTCTCATGCTTCTAGTGCTAAAGCCAAAACCATTATTTGTTTTAGAGGGTCAATTAATCCCAAGGACATTAGAAAAGATCACACTTTAGGTAACATTCCTTCCATTTACACATGTTCACATTGTGGTAGGAAAGGTCACCTTAGGCGTTTTTGTTTTGATCTTGGAAAAAGTCCTAGGAAGTTTATGTCTAGTGTTTCCATGGTTCCCAAATCCCTCACACGACGTGTTACATCTGTTTGGGTTAGGAAATCACTTTTGGATACACTAGATTTTAGACAAGTTGATTCTCGTTTGCTTGCACATGATTCTTCTCTTGCCATATCATATAGATGATTGTGTTTGCAAGTTTGTCATACGCTAGTTTTATTTGGTTTCATGATATTTTTGTTTGCTAGCGTTGTGACATGTACTTTTTGTATAAATTTTTTATTTTGAAAAATACAAAAAGATTTTTCTTTTGATAAAATTTTGAGAAAATTTGAAAAGATTTTTGTATTTTGCTTGCACCTTTTATGGATGGACACTTAGGATGACCAAGTCACAACATCATTTCATTATTTTCATGTGACTATTTGATAGTGCTTTGAGACAATAGGTCAATTCATCCATGTGCTTTATAATGTTTGGAGTCATTAAGATGTAATTAAGTGTTACTTCCTACATGTTTGACTCACTTTATCCTTTATTGCACACATGCACGAGTTTGTTTGATTATTGTGCTTGTCTTATCACATGTTGGTTGGGTGTTTTCACTTCAATCCTGTCCTTAAAACGAACCAAGCGTGATAAATTTTGATAAGGAAATTGTGCATATAAAAACCGTTTTGTGAGATTGTGTGTTTATATGAGAACGGGGAGGGGCTGCGAAAGGTAATTATCTATCCTTTGCGCAAAAGCCATCGTTAAAAAGGACCTAAAAAATGGAGGAATTTTATTATCCGGGGTCCAAAGAGGTTAAAAGAGCCCAAAAAAATTGAAAGGCAATAAAAAGATATTCATGCCAAATATGGGCCATTTAGGTTTTTGCACCAATTCTCCAAAGTTTGAGAATTTAGATTACCTCTAAAAGAAAATATATATGAGGGAGTTTGGTTAGAGAATTAAAATGGGTTTGCACGTCCTTGAAATGCTTGAAAATGCGCTATATAGTTTTGGACGTTATTGGTGTGGAAATCATTTGACTTTGATTTGTTGATTTGTATAAGACGATGTCATTTAAATTCAACTATTTTTTACACCTAAGGATACTTTTGATGTTCATTAGTTAGGAGTACACATATGCATCGTGCACATATGATTGATTGAGTTGATTTACCTATCGAATGTGTTCACACCCATTCATTCCATTTCCATGACTTGGTTGTTTGAGTTTAAATCCATGGTGTGATTTTTGTATCATATTTTTTTTCAAATGGTATCTATTTTTTTTAAATGAAAAATTTGAAAAATCAAAAATAGTTTGCGAAGATTTGTTTGAGCATCTCCTTGCTAGAGCGCGTTTGCCATTTGATTAATGCCTTGATTTGTATACCGTGACACCCCGATTTTGCTTATTTGATTCATTCTTCTTATTTGTCTATTTAGGGACATCATAAATAGGGGGAGAAAGAATTATCTTATTTTGGGGGAGTTTTTGAGATTTGACTTATGCTTATCATATATTGGTATCTATGTTTATCTCATTTCAAACTCGATACGTCACTTGGTATGTTTTCTTTATCTCATGTGTGTAGGTACTACATTGATGACCTCTGAATTGCACACCCTGATGAGAAAAGATTTGAGATTCCTGAAGATTTGAAGAACAAACGATGAAGACTATTCATTTGTACCTTTTTCCAGTTTTGGGTTCATGGGAGGGTAGATTTGTATAGGAAATTTCATATTTGATAATTCGGATTTTTTATGTATGTACCGGCATAGACATAGGGGAGATTTGTAAGGACATTTTTATTATGTCCGAAATGTTTCATTTATTTATGTCGTACGCCGTTACATTTGGCACGTCTGTACACGATCGCACACGACGGCCTCAATCCGAATTCCGAGAATCAATCATTTATGATCTCCATCATGTGTCCCTCATCTTCCTCAATGACTTCACGTTCCATGAAGGCTCGTAATGCAAGTGGTACGCAAGAGAAGTCAAAACAGCGCAACAAGGCTTGATAGGGAAGTTCAAGGGAAAATTGGTAATTTTACAGCCATCGTCCGGAGGACCGATCAACTGGAAAGTTGAAGATCTTGTCGCAATGAAGATACTGGAAGAAACGGCACCTTAATCCTAGCTACGGTGAACAAGTTATGGCCCGTTGAAAATGGAGATATTTACATTGAAAATTCTGGGTTTAGCCCCTGTTCCCAGCCTTTGTCCCCGAACCCAGCCCGAACCGGTTCGGGGGGGCGAACCGGTTTGCAGGGTACTCAAACCGGTTTGGGGTCCCTGTACGCTGGATAGAATTTCAAGTGTTTTAAATTTGCAAAACTCTTCATTTGTTTTCCTATTTAAACCAACTTCGGGGGAGCTGTTTCATAAGACTTTGGAAGACATTTTTGAGAGTCCAAATTACTCTAGTCTTCATATTTTTGAGTCCCAAGACTCATGTTTTGATTCACACAATTCTGCCAATCCTTTGTGAATCTTTTTGGTAACCCAAGAACACAACTTTGAGTTTGTTCAACCCTTGTGGAGAAGTCGTTCTCTTCTTCATTGCTGCCCTCATGGAAAGGGAAACTTCCAGCCACCGACTACAGATCCGACACCTGCGAGTAACTCTGTGTCACACTGTTTCTAGCCGTTGCTTTGAAGGTTTACCGAAGACACCGTGTGTTACACTTGTGGGCGATTATCAGGTTGTATGTAAGTCAATGGTCTTGTAAATTCTTTAAAGTTCTAGAAATAAAAGGTTTTGCCCTTCGGGGATTTTTCCTTAATTTGTGTCGCATGCTTTATTTATGGTTTGACACACACACACACACACACGTTGTTGGTTTTTTATGGGTTGATTTAGATGCATGTTTAAGGGCTGATTTTATTTGGTTTAAAAGTAGACGCTAATTAAATAAGGGTTACTTGAAAACTTGCGAAATTTAAATCATTATCACACAATCGCACGTTTTCAGGAGGGGAGTAGCTAACTTCTTGGGTTGATCTTTTTGATAAAGGGGAGAATTAATTTTGGGGGAGTATTTATTTTCATTGCTTTAAATACTTTGATATTCCCTATGCATTTGATGAGTTTGCTTAAGTGTGCGGGAATTCTTCTAAAGCGGCATCTTTCTATGGCAAAGCGTTTGATCCTTGGGTTGAGTCAAGTTTGGGTGGGTTATGTTTTGAGTCTAGTGAGCTTGACGGCCCTTTAGTATTTTTGTTCGGTTTTTGTCCCGAAATAGCCAAAGGGGGAGATTTGTAAGGACACAAATTTCCAATTGAGTCCATATATAGTTTTGGCTCAATTCTGGACAAAAACATTTGTTCATAGGATTGTATTTAATTGTAATATTCTCAAGCCTATGAAAAGTTTGTCGAAGACGTAGCGGCAAAGAGTATAAAGCTTCATCATCATGCCGGTTTCGTGCCTCGTTTATACGTCATCAACCATAGTTCCATGCTCCCAAGGTATGAATGCAATTATATATATATAGGAGCTTGGAACTTGTTTATTGGGTGTTAGGTTTTTAAAAATGTGTTTTGTTTTCAGATGTTCTCTATTAAAACTTATATATAAAGTATATAATGTTGTTGGGCTTAAATTTTTTTTTTTTTAACAATCTATGAGCTCGTTCGATATGTCATTCGAACGAGATTATCGTTCGAACCAGATGTCATTCGAACGAGATTGCAAACGACTTCCCATTAAGGCATACTGGAACTCCGTTTGAAATGTCGTTCGAACGAGATTATCGTTCTAACGAGATTTACAACGAGTTTCTAACGAGTTCATGCTGGAACTTCATTAGAAGACTCGTTCGAAAGAGAATGTCGTTCGAACAAAATGTCGTTCGAACGAGACGCCAGGCGGGAACAATTTTTGGCAGTTTTAAGCAGATTTTTACCCACTTCCCCACTTGTTTCTTAACCAACTTTTCACAGCATAACTATGTGCGGGAATCACTTTTGAAAGTAAATCTTTTTCATATCCTACTAACTCCACGAGAGTGTTTTGAGAGTAAAATCAAAGGGGGAAAAAGATCATGTTTTGAGTGAGTTTTTATCAAAGAGAAAAATATACACCACTCTAGTTTACACCCAAATTAGTTTCTTCCAAGTTCCCATATTCATATATCTTTCTTGGAGATTGGCGCCGAGTTCATCTCTTCCGTTCAAAGAGAAGTTTCGCGTTTTCTTCTACATCCCATAAAGAAAGAAGAAGAGGTTGTTGCAGCATTACCCACTTGGAGAAAGGCTCCTTACTCGGGTGACGGTGACCATATAAAGTCCGATCGGTGGATTCCGAGACCGCGGTGGAGCTCCAAGGTTATCCGCTAGGAAGAGGTACCTACACGATGAAGCATCTGGGCTTGAGAGGGATCGAGTCGTGTGTTGTAATCCTTTCTATCTTGTATTTGTAAATTCCTTACTTAGTGAATTAGTGGCTAGGGCCGTCCGAGGTTGTTTCCCGTCTTGGGTTTTTCCTCGTACATCGCGGCGTAGTGGATTGATTGTTTATTTTATCTTTTTCAAAATCATCTAGAACTCATGCTTAGGTAAAAAAATAAAAATTGGTTTAATTTAATCTCTACGTGTTTAATTTGGGTAATGTGTAGTTAACTTGGTTTAAGTGAAAATGATTTTAATGTGCTAATTTAATTACACTCGGTTTAATTTTAATTTGTTTAAGAAAATTAAAATTTGGTAATTCGTTTGTTTGTGAACCATTACACTTCTTTACGCTTCCGCATCTTGATATATATACAAAAGGAAATAATATTTTAATTGAGAAAATTAAAATCGGGGGCCAAACGCTCCTTTCAATATCATTTCATCCATGTGCTTTACATTGTTTGGAGTCTTTGAGATGTGATTAGTGATATCTTTCTACATGTTTGACTCCTATCTCCTTTATTGCACACATGCACGACTATATTTGATTATTGTACTTGTCTATCACATATTGGCTTGAGTGTTTCCATCTCAATTTTGTCTATACAACGTACAATATGCGATAAAACTTGACAACACTGAAATGCATGTAAAAATCGTTTTGGTGAGACTGTGTGATTATTTCAAAACGGGGAAGGACCTGAAAAATTGAGGAATTTTATTATCCAAGGTCCAAAGAGGTTAAAAGATCCCGAAAAATTTTAAGGAAATAAAAAGCAATTCATGCCAAATATGGGACATTAGGGTTCACCATCAATTCTCCAAAGTTTGAGAATTTAGATTACCTCTATTCAAAATATTCATCTGAGGGAGTTTGGTTGGAGTATTTAAATGGGTTTGCACGTCCTTGAAAGTCCTGAAAAAGTATGAAATAGTTTTGGACGTGATTGGTGTGGAAATCACTTTGATCTTTGATTTGTTGATTTGATTGAGTCAATGTCTAATATTTCCAACTTTTTACACCAAAGGAAGATTATGAGTTCATTCGTTAGGAGTATCCGATATTCATCGTGCACATATGTCATGTTTGTATGCATTGATTTTCCTATCGAATTTAATCACACCCATACATTTACGCTATCATCGACTTGGTTGCTTTATGCTCGTTCATGGTGTCTTTCTTTGTTTATATTCTTTGGGCGAAAAATTTTAAAAAATTCAAAAATAATGGTTTATTACCTTGTGACATTCTCCATGTACATCTATTTCTGCTTCTCATATCTGTCTATTTGGGGACAGCTTAAAAAGGGGGAGAAGAATTATCATACTATGGGGGAGTGAGTTTTGAGTTAGAGGATCTATTTTAAATTGGTATCTATGTTTAGCTCATTTCAAACTCAATATGTCACGCGGTATTTTCTTTTTCTCATGTGTGTAGGTACTACATTGATGATCACTGAATTGAACACCCTGATGAGAAATGCTTTGAAAGTTATGAAGATTTGAAGAACAAACGATGAAGTCTTATTCATTTGTTTCTTTTCAGTTTTGGGTTCATGGAAAGGTAGATTTGTATAGGCAATTTTTTTATTCGATAATTCGTTTTTTTATGTATGTACCGGCATAATAATAGGGGGAGATTTGTAAGGACATTTTGTCCATTATTTATGTGTATGTCATAATCCGTTACATCGTTGAAGAAATTTAAGATCACATCGTCATCAGCGGATTCGAATATCAAAGAATTCAAGGAATCAGTTTTCTGGTCAGTCAGACCGGTCCGCCTATTTTAAAAAGGAACCGGCCCGCACCGGACCGATCTGCCAGTTTGGAAAAAGAACCGCCTCAAGTCGGACCGATAAGCGGACCGATCCGCCTAAGATAAAATCGTGCAGATCGTGTTCAGATTTTCTAGGGCTAATTTTTTCTTTTATAAAACAACTTCGTGGATTTGTTTTCTAAGACTTACATAGATGATTTTCAGAGTCCTAAATACTCTAAGTCTTCATATTTGTGAGTCCCAAGACTCATGTTTAGATTCACACAAATTTCCAAACCCTTGTGAATCTGTTTGCAACCCAAGAACACACCTGTGTGTCTGTTCATACCCTTGTGGAGAAGACCGTCCTTCTTCTTGAGAGTTAGATACTGATTAAAATGACGATTAAAAATTTACTAAGTGTGAATAGTAAATATTGAAAGTTGATATGTACGGCCTAGCAATTTATATGGACGTACCTGAGTTTATCTCAATCGAGTGTCGCGCGTAGACAAAATTGAAGGTGAGATGAGAAACATATTTTAAGAGACTCAAAAGATAATTTAGAGTTCACAGGTGATTCTGAAAGGGTCGAATTAGTCAAAATAGTGTACCCGGGGGTACTAGTTGAGTGTCGGGTCATTTGTTAGCTAAACCGGGACCATAT
The DNA here is from genome assembly GCA_949130495.1 of Sambucus nigra. Taxonomy (NCBI): domain Eukaryota; kingdom Viridiplantae; phylum Streptophyta; class Magnoliopsida; order Dipsacales; family Adoxaceae; genus Sambucus; species Sambucus nigra. The sequence goes on along the minus strand of CASBWL010000022.1, from coordinate 1,359,134 downwards.
GAGGGCATTTTGGTCTCTTTACATTTAAGGGTGAGGAGACCTACGAATTTTGGAACTCTAAGTCAGATTATAAGAGTTGGAGACTAGGGTTAGAGAGAAGAAAAATACACCATAGCCATTAGAGAGAAGAGAGAACAAATTCCTAAGGCAAAAGAAAGAAGTAAGAAGAATTCAAAGGAGATTTCACTACAAACTTGTTGGGAAGAAGGATTGAAGTATAAAGATCATCAATCATCAACAACAATCACGAAATCAGACCCTACTGAACATAAGGCAAGTGGTTATTTGCAAAATAAATTGAGTTATAATACCCATATATAAGTTTTATGAAGAACATGATTTTTATGATATTTTTGGATGCAAACACTTGAATATGTTACATGATTGATAGGGATTGCATGTAGAACATTTTAGATCTCCAAATAATCTGATATCATAGAAGGCTTAATGATTAAATCGAACCAAAAATATGGACTTATGGATGAAAATATGGAAAGATTGTATTTTAGGATTCTTGAGTAAAAAGAAGATTTTGAGTTAGTCTGGATGAAATTTGTAATCATTATGTTGTTTCAGATCGTTAGTAATCATCCCAGGGAATGTAAGAATGATTAGAAATTGTTAGTTACAAGTGTGGTGAATTATCATGGGAGATGGATAGACAAAAATGGTGTAATCCGCATGAAAAATACGATCTGGGTCTGTCACTGCTCGATCGATCGATTGACCCTTGAATGTCGATCGATCGAGCAGTCGATCGATCGACCATATCCCATCGATCGATCGATCCAGGCTGTATCTTAGAGAATTGTGTGGATAAATTTCTTTTCAATTACCGTCACTTAACGGGACCTTAGTGATGATATTTTACCTATGTAGGGACTTAATGAATTCCAGTAGGTGTACCGTGACATTTCTTCATAAATGATTGAGTGTAAAATTTGGGCAAATGGACCGATGGGAAGTAGCCGATTGAGTCGTATATCGGGAATGCGAGAATTTAGTTACGGAAAGAGTGAGAGTCAATTCCGGAAATATACAAGTAGGTTAGAGATAGTTTAACTATTGAATTAAGGAAGGGGTAACTAGGACCCTTAGAGTTGCGTGAATACTCGAATAAATGTGATAGTGAAATAAATCGTAAATTAATAAGTACGGTGAATATAAGAAAAAAAATATTTCGTACGGGCATGATTTGATAGGTCGGGTGTGTACCTACTAAATTCTATGAACTTTTGGGTTAAGAGAATTATACCTAAAATTAATTATGTTAGGGTCGATGAGATATTCCGAACTAACATAGAGTTATTATATGTTTGGGGTCGATGTAAAATGCCGAACCAAACCTTAAAACTGGTGTCGTGATGAAAGAGTCCCGAACCAGAATATGTGTATTTATATAAATAGTTGGGGTCGATGGATCATTCCGAACCAACTCTCACTTGGGGTCGATGAATCATTCCGAACCAAGGGTCCTTTATGTGTGTTAAAAGGACATATTAGTGATAACTAATATTTAATACATGTTGTGTGATAAATGCATTCCATATGCATAATCTACTGACTTAAGATAGTAGATAATAAGATAGATTGATAATTTCTTTGTAATAATTAAGTAGTGTGAAGTAATTATTATAAGAACAAGAATAACAAAAGGTAAGTGAGTTATCTACGTTTATAACATATGAGATATGGACTATTAAAATACGGTGAGTGTGTTATGGGGACTTAGCGAGGAAGTACATTCAATGGGGTATTCTAGTCTAGTTAACTTGGGTAGTATAACTAGGTGAGCTAAGTACCATCATTAGGCATGCACTATAGAAGAGAGGCGAGGAAGCTCAGAAGAGTGTGCGAAGTCTTAATATGTGTAATCAATAACTCATGATTGTGATAACTTCTTGCAAAATATTTTTAAATGTTTTTGAGTACTAACTCTTGATATGTAAAAATCTTTTAAAAACCTTTTAGGTGACACAGGGACACCCAGCATGATTTCATTCCAGGGATTTAGGAGCTACAACACGTGTGGATATTGCAGGGATTGTTTAGGCGTTTCTCTTTTCAGATCTAGTGTAGGATCTCAGTTTTAGTACTCTCAGTTGGGACATGTTGTCCAATCTTTACTTTTACAGTTATTCTGATTTTAGATTTTGATTTAGTTTTCTTTGCCGTGGTTTTCGGCAAGACTTTATTTTATTCAGTGTTTATGCGAATTGGTTTAGTACTGCTTGAATTGTATCATTTTGTATGTGTTGTTTATTCTGTTTAAAGAAGATAAAATTTGGCACTGGCTTAATTTCACTTAGGTGGTTAGTAATTTAAAAATCTTTCATCAGTGATGCTAAGAATGAACCATTTAAGAAACCTGTTTTAAATTAAATTAAGGCTTGATCACCTAAGGTTTAATTAGGCGAGGTGTCACATTCAATTGGAACCATAAAGTTCTATTATTATTTTAATGTTAACCTTGAATTTAAGTTCCCTTGTTCGAGGCAAATTTGAATGCTATTAGTTCTATCTTATTTCCTAAAATTTGGGGTATTCGTGTAATACTTACAAAAAATGATAACAAATGAAGAATTCATCATAATGTCATTTCAAATATGAGTTTTAAACATTTAATTATTTTAATTTTGACCCTGAATTTGATAAGTCATCCAATGTCAACCTTCTTGCAAAATCCATCCATATGAATTACTGAATTCAGTTGTGTCATCGTAAATGACAAACGATATGGCTAACTTTGCCGAAGTACACAACTATTTAATGTGATGTCTATATGTTTTTGTTTAATTAATGTCACATATAACATTTTAATTTTTTAGAACTATAATGAGGGAAATAAAAAAAAATTAAAACATAATGTTCGAGGCCAATTTCAATTCAAGATCCAAAGTTTCAATTTGAACAATAAAATTCTCTTAGATGTATACCAAATTTCGTTGAAAAATATATAGATGATATCTTCGTTATGGAAATAATGTATACCAAATTTCTTTTAAAAATATAATTTTTTTACTATTATTTTTAATTGGTATGTACGTTGAAAATGCCGACTCATACTCTCTCTCTCTCTCTCTCTCTCTCTCTCTGTATATATATATATATATATATATCTGTGTGTGTGTGTGTGTGTAAGGACATTTTGTCCATTATTTATGTGTATGTCATAAGTCGTTACATCGTTGAAGAAATTCAAGATCACATCATCATCAACGGATCCGAATATCAAAGAATTCAAGGAATCAATTTTTTGGTCAGCAGGACTGGTCCGCCTATTTTAAAAAGGAACCAGTCCGCACCGGACCGATCCGCCAATTTGGAAAAAGAACTGATCCGCCAACGGACTGATCCGCCTCAAGCCGGACCGATAAGCGGACCGATCCGCCTAAGATTAAATCGTGTAAATCGTGTTCAGATTTTCTAGGGCCAGTTGTTTCTTTTATAAACCAACTTCGGGGATTTGTTTTCTAAGACTTACATAGACGATTTTTAGAGTCCTAAATACTCTAAGTCTTCATCTTTGTGAGTCCCAAGACTCATGTTTCGATTCACACAAATTTCCAAACCCTTCTGAATCTATTTGCAACCCAAGAACACATCCGTGTGTCTGTTCATACCCTTGTGGAGAAGACCGTCCTTCTACTTCATTGCTGCCCTCATGGAAAGGGAAACTTCCAATCGCTGACTGTAGATCCGACGCCTGTGGGTAATTCTGTGTCCCTGTATTTTCATTGTAATCCGAGAAATTGTATGTTACTATATTATAATGAAAATAAATGGTTTTGCCCCTTTGGGGGATTTTTCCTCACATATGTGTGTTTGAATGTTCTTGCATAAGTTATCATCTTGTTCAATCACATATAGTTGCATGTTTAGGATTTAATTGTTAAAAACTGAGTTAAATTAAATAATATCTCTATTTGAACGCACGCGCACTCTTTCAATATGTGTGTGTGTGCGCGCGCGCTCGCGCCCCCTAAAGTTACAAAGAAGCAAAATTATCTCCTCAATTCTTTAACTAGGCAATGTGTTTTGATACCCGAATGAGAATAAGAGTGGATTTGCTGGGCATATAAGAGTGTACACTAAAAAATTACAATTTCAAATTTAAACCTGTTTCTCTCGCAATTTGTGAGATCCCAATTATGGAGCCATGGGACCAAAATTTGGCAAACCGTGGAAGAATTAGTTTTTGCAACCTATGCGAATTCATGTTTATGCTTTTTTATAAAGATGCAAATAAAAATAAGCAATTTACATTTAGGTCCCTTTGTAACAAATTTCAAACATTTAAGGACAATTTACAATTAGATCCACTTGTTATGCCACTAGCGTGAACTTGTACAGGAAGAGAATTAGTGGACCGAAGTGTTTTAAATTTTGTCAAAATTCCTTTAGTGTTTAAAGTTTATTTGTGAAGGACCTAAGGGTACTTTCCTCATAAAAATATCACTCAATGAAAATGAACAATTTTTACAAATTCGATGTTAATGATGAGAGCTAATTTTATTTTAACAGGAAACTATTCAAAGCTATAAATGGAATAGAAATGAGAACACAAGGAGAAAATTTTCAAGTCTTCAAGAAAAAGAAGAAAAAATAAAAATACATATATTATTTTCTCCTTTGACATATTTATCTTTATTTGTTTTGCCTTGCATTATGTTTGTACTTGTAAATTACTGAAGACCCAACTTCAGCCATCTGAGTCAATATCTAAAATTGGAGCCCAAGGAATTGAATGGATGTTCAATTAGGAAAAAAAAAGATGATTCTCAAAACTCAATCGTGTCTTTATTATTGGAGTATATACCAAATAGTCCGTCGAGCATTTTTTAATACATGTTTAGTCCAAGCGTTTTTATTTTTCTCCAAAAAATCCTTCACCGGGCCATTAAAAATAGGAGAATATTAGTTAAATGTGTGTTTAAGGGACGCTTTAGTACAAAATAAAAGGCTTGGACTAAATGTGTATATATAAAAATATTTGATGGACTTTTTGGTATTTGATCCTTTATTTATTTTGTGGCCACTAAGTGTTTTTTTTGTCAACACAAAACTTTAATTAAAACAACGGAAATTTACAAGTGATGTTCTGAGTTGCCGACCGAATTGATAGGACTCGACTCTTATCAAAATATAAATAAGAAAGTAAAAACTGAGAGACAGAAGAAAAAACTTGAAAAAAAAACGGACTATGCACGTGTGGTTGCTGGCCAGTTTTTGAAGTCAATAATTCACATTCCCCAAAACATTAAAAGTTTGTTTTTGATCTGTTTTTTAATTGCAATATTTCCAATTTCTAAAATATTTTATCCTAATCCCAGTCATTTACATACACCCCAAGTAGGTCTTGTTTTATGTTGGTTAATGTCCGAGAAACGAAATTCTAGTTTTTATTTTTCAAATAACCACTAAATGTCCCGAATAACTTAACAATTTTTTTAGAGTCCCTCCATTTAGTTTGTGGTCAATAAGATTGTCTTTAACACATTTTTTGGTAATGGGTATATCTTACATGCCACGGTGTACACAAAGCTAACACATTTACATTATATATCTTTATTTACACATTATAAAATTTGACAAATAAATTACAAAAAAGTTGTATAAACATTACAAATATCCATGTATGCATTACAAAATTTCACGTGTATATTATTGAAAAATTAGTTATACAATAGACAAAGGGACCATGCACTTTTTATCTCTTAAAAGCAAAGAAAAAAATTGTTAAATTAAACAAAATTAAATAACAAAAACATTTATGTAATTACACATCTTAGAAAATTTGAGATTTCTCGGGGTTTACTGCAAGTGTAATTTTAGTTGAGTTTTGAGTATCATTTACAGAGCTATAATTATTCTTATTGCAAAAATTAAAAATTAAAATGAGATTTTCGTTTCACTTTAACCATTCATCTTATGAAAGATTGATAAGACAACATCAATCACAGAGATGTGACATACTTCAAAACATAACATGCATTCAAAAACATTAGACGACTTACGCCCCTAGGAATATGAAACTAGAGATAAAAGATAATCTCATTTATTCATTAATAAAACTCCCATTTATTATAAAATTGACATCAAACTATGGGACCAAATGATAGGACGTGGTGGAAATGTTCTACTTGGATTTATCACAGAAGCCATATAGGATGTTCCCTTCTTCGGCCGTGAATCCGATGGACCCGAGCAACGTGGGCCAACAATCGTGTTGAATGGTTCGAATTGCATTGCAGCATCCCGCCCTGATATTTGTCTCTCCGTTCATGAAAAAAAGAATTATCGCTCGACCACGATTGAAGTTGAAACAAAGTGTCCCAATAAATTGATGCACCCTGTCTGCCTAGCTTTAGCCGAGACGCTAGGTTTGAGCTCGCGGTCATTGGTCGTGCCATGACCATGGACCCTATGAGAGAGGCTACGAACAAAGTGAGAACAAGCTTTAAACCGAAAGACATGTTTTTTGATAAAAAATGGAGTGACAGAGATATGGTTGGTGTGAAGGTGCCTTAGCTAAAATTTGTTTAGTATATATAGTGAAAATTTTAGAAAACGTGACATTAGGGAAGCTAAGAGACATATTGGCATTAAAGGAAGGAAACCAAGGATTTTTCGTATATTAATTAGGTGAGGTGAAGAGTTTTTTTCTCTTCACATGAAATAACTCTTAGTTAGCCGTAAAGAGTTTTAACTTTTAAGAGTTATAACACTCTTTAAATGAATTTGCAGAACTGTAAAGAAATATGAAAAGGAATGTAGAACAAAGAAAGGTACTATTCTCATTGAGTTTCTTACGCATGCTACAGGTGATATATATACAAAGAGTAGTGTTATACTCCCCGAAAGTTCTATCCCCATTCCAAACCGAAAGCCCCCATCCCAGCGACACCTCATTTGTTTAATTAATTATGTTTTTCTAAAAAAATATTGTATTTTTATAAAAAAAAAATTGTGTTTTTATAAATAAAAAAAAAAGAACACGAACATGACTAAATTAAAATAACCCCAATCAGACACAATTAAATGAGACAAAAAACGATTTTTTTTTACCAAATACGAACATAACCTAATTAAAACACGACATGCCGCAGCATAAATTATTTCAGTAGTAATTTTTTTATTTAATATTTTATTTTGTAAAAAACAGTTTTAACACATCTTTTGGGTGTGTTTTTTTAGTTGATAAAATAAGTTTTATGTTGTATCTAATGTCAATTAAATTATGTTAGCTAATGTCAATTAAAATGAGTTAAACATCATCCTTAGATATGATCTAACTAAGCAGTGAACTAACTTAACCACATTTTCTTGTTGTGAAAATTGTTTGAAATAAGGGGAAACAATCTACACAGAAATAGCTCCAAGGCTTGTTGCCCCTTTCGTCTGCATACACCACACTACCTCCAAGGATCCAACTACATGGCGTGTGTTATATATTGAAAATATCATAGGCTAAGTTGAGAATACAAAACTTTGTACCTAGAGAATAATTCTTAAGTCGTGAGAAATCCATGATTTACACAGCAAAAGTTTGTAATCTGCCATTGTCCTTCAGTCATCAATATAGTGATCAAATTTATAGAGCATATGTTGTGGTGTTCCAATCTTAGACCAAGTGTCCAACAACCTTTGAAAACTGTGTGTGGGTTATGTTTCACTGCATGATACTATAGCAGACATGGTTGGCCTATCTGATGTTGATCACTAAGAAGTCCCACACACATGCATCTTATTATGTGTGACGGAAAAAGTGATCCAGCTAATTCTCATTCAATAAGTTTAACCATATAACTTCATATCACAACTTTTGTTCTTGAAATAATGATGTTTTTGGTCAAATCAAATTAACGGAACCAAATGAAAAATTGATTTGAATGCTTGTCATGGTGTTGATTGTGGATTTAGCCAAGAAGGTAAATTTTTATCATAGTAAAAAAATTCAATGTTCCTCTTACTCCTAGCATCAACATCACACTGGAACAATATACATCACGTTTCTTACAAAATACCCCTGCCATTGAATACTCGATAGACACAAACAACATTTATAGGAAGATGCATATGAAAACTCTTGAATGTAGATAGGAATCTATCTACCAACATCCAATTAAATGTTACCGGATACCCTCTCCCCTCTTGAGTAGCGAGTTCCAAATCTTGCATCTCCTTTTAGGTTATTTTAACGTTTGAATCTCTGAATCTTGCACCCGCTTTAATTTTGTAGAGAAGAAGAAAATAAACAAATAGGTGAAAGTAAGCAACCTCTTGATTGTCTTTTCCTGAGAAGATAAATAAAAACTTAGCTACTCCATTACTAAATGCCTAATGCAAAATCTTAATTTAAATAAGAAGAATGAGTATGTGTTTGAATATTTTATATACGTACACACGCTTTTTACGTTACACAAAACGATCAAAATAATGCTTCCACGAGAAATACGAATCAAAATAGCATCTTAACTAACCCATCCCCAAATGTACCATGTACTTGGCACAATTGCGTACAATGTGCCGATGTGAATCAAAGATAATATTCATAATTTTTACTATTTTTTATCCTTTTATGGAATTTCCCCGTGTATACATTTATAATATTTATTTGGATTACTATAAGAGTCACTTCAGTACTTTTTCTAATTAGAATATTCTAGATCATGTGATATCATGGAAGAGCATCGCTCAATGATGCCACAAATGACATCACATAGATGATAGAATATTCCCATAGTAGTAGGAATATGGCTTCTAGAAGATTCTTCCTAGGCCTATATATAGTGTACACCTCTTTTGGGGAAAATCAATTAATATATTGAGTTTATTTTCTTTCAGGGTCATGGTGACATTGATCCTAATTGCACATGCCTACGAGGGATAGTGGGACATAAATGTGATTTCAAATGTAGTCTACTGATTGAATAAGCTTTGGTTGTAACTTCACGCTAGCTTTCTACAATTTTTACAACATTTCAACTCGTTCTTGGTTTCTGGGACCTTATTATAATCTAATCCAATTAGTATGTTGGTGGGAGGGGTTAGTCAATTAACTATGATAGACATAGTAACTCATCACTAGGTTAAATTGATAAATTCCATCTGATCATGCTACATAAGCAGAAAAAGGAGAAAATGATGACAAAAGTGGTAGGTCAGTGTATCAAAAGAAAGGATGTATACAATGTTCCCATAATCCTGGTACATCAAATCTCGGTGTATGATCCTTAGACAAGAAAACTGAAGCAATATCCCTGGATATGTTCAAGTGTTTAATACTCAATTGCTTGACATACTCAATTGCCAGTCTGTTTTCTGATATATCGGTGAAGTCCTTAGCGACGGGAAAAGAATATCTGAGAATAAAATCTAGAAATAGGAGAAGTTGAGAAAATTATTACCACTTACAAGAGTAAATTGTGAATGAATATTAACAAAGAACCATTGATTTCATTTTCTTCCGCCTCGTGGTCTTCGATTTGTTATCATCTCCATTTTCTAAGAGTTCAATATTCTCATGGGTCATTTGAAGGAAAATAATTTTCACTTTGAGAACTTATCATTATAAACTTAACAATGAATACCCGATGTTTCTAATTCTGTTAAGCAACCTCTGTGGTGGGAATGGCCACATGAAGACTTTTTTGTATTGCATATACCTAGGCAGATTGTTTGGATTGGGTTTTCTCATGTCAAGATATTAACTAGTTGGATGATGGTTTTTTAATAAGTGGCCTCATATTTCAATCATGAAGATTATGTAGTGCCTTCATAAAAGGTTTCTGCGAGTAAACAATAGATACTCCTTACAATTGCATATATCTTTAGGAAATTGAACATGTGGAGGAAATTAAGACAAAATTTTCACATTTACCCCTAAATGACAACTAAGTACAGGGAATACCATATATTTATAGTATAAGGGATTTCTCATATTGAACAATATTCTGCAAGAACATTTTGACCCTCACATGAGAGATGCGTAGTCCTTGACAATAATTAAAAAACCTATCTTCCTTTAAACGTGTTTAAATGGCTATTGTGAGATACTCCTCTTCAAATGTAATCTTTCTTTCTTTATTGAGAGATTCATTCAATATGATAACATAGCTTATTGATGCTGATTTCCACAATATTTTTTTGTTTTAAATGAACTGCAAAATCAATTTTATGAATATTTCACTAGATTAAGAAGTGAACACCACCAATTCATCTAGAGAGGTATTAATGAAGCTAGACAAAATTTGAAATTTCATTAAGCATGTGGACACGTTTATATGAAGCAAAAGTCCAAAATTACCATACAGGCACCAAATTTAACTATATTGTTATTAGTAACTACATTCCAAAATTTACATATGGAGCTCCTAATTATCCTATTGATTCAGAGCACTGAGTTGTCCTCTATGACATTTCAACCTTGAAGGAGAGAATCGAGAGTCAGAGGCTATAATTCTCACAATAACATGAGTAAGCTATTTGAATTGTTTGGAAGAAAATATCATGGTAATATATTACTCTCTTGGTGAATTATCTCATCTATAGGACTACATTAGAACTTTTTTTAGGGGTTAACCTCAAGATGGAACATTTTCTTATCCTAAATTGAGCATTAGCAAGAAATGGTAGGGTAGAGGGCCTTGGGGGGGGGGGGGGGATATATTAAGATTTCTTAGATTTATTGGTCCTAGCAATGTGAAATCGAAGAAATTACAGATAAATCAAAGAAAGGATCTAATAGAGTGATCACAAAAATCGTAATATCTTTGCTAGGAATAGACATGAGCTTCATCCATGTTCATTTCTCTACGAAAAAGAATTTCTTGGGTCTAAGTTAAAAGAAAAGAAAGTTTTTGGGTGGAAAGTGAAGAGGATCTAGAAAGGTAAGTGATTCAGTTTTTTTTAAAAGCAGCTCTTTGGTGAAGGGAATTTATGCTTAGATGAAACATTGTTTGATCTAATTCCTATATTAATGACTAAAAGGGAGAATGACTAAAAGGGGGATTGACAGGCCTTGTTAACAACAAATGAGGCAGCTGGTCTGGTCATGGTAACATACTGTAGAGCACCAACCACACTTCGATACAAAGTAACATCTTCAAAGGGTTCACCATCATATTGAGATATTGACTTTCCAATAGTACTGGGAGTTTTCGCTGGTTTGCAGTCTAACATATCTGTTTTGGCAAGAAAATCAGCTATATACTTGCTTTGGAAGAGATGGATAGCATAATTGGAATAAGTCGCTTCAATACCAAGGAAATAGGATAAGACACCTAAGTCCCTAATGGCAAAAGTATTATGCAGATCAGCTATCAAGCTTGAAACTTGAGCTGCTGAACTCCCGCTGAACTCCCAGTAATCAGAATATCATCAACAAAAACTAAGAAGATTAGAATTGATGTTCTATCATAAATAAAAAATGGAGAACTAGTAGTCCTAAAAGACATAAAACCCCAAGAATGAAGAGCTGAGCTGAGTTTATGGAACCAAGCTCGTGGTGCTTGTTTAAGACCATACAAGGCCTTCTTTAGTTGACAAACATGATCAAGAAAATGCTTACTGACAAAGCTAGGAGGTTGCTACATGTAAACTTGCTCTTCTCAGTCACCATTCAAGAATGCATTTTGGACATCAAGCTGCCTAACAGTATATTTGTAAGACAAAGCAATGGTGAGAATGATGCGAATTGTTGCTGGTTTAACCACTGAACTGAATGTCTCAAAATAGTCAATACTATAAGTTTGATTGTACCCCTTTGCAACTAGGCGTGCCTTGTGTAGTTCAATAGTGCCTACGGCTTTATATTTCAGTCGATATGCCCATTTGGAACATATTATACTGGTTCCAGCAGGAGGGGAAACTAAAACCCAAGTGTTATTTTGTTACAAGGCTTCATACTCTTCTTGCATAGCATTAATCCACTTAGGATCCTTCTGTGCTTGTTTGAAGGTACTCGGTTCGTTGGTTTAACAGTAGTTAAGGAAAAAAGTGTCTTCTTCTTTGTTATCCCATTCATAGCGAGAGTCACAACTCGTGGTGCAACATTCTCAACTGGAGAAACAGTAATAGAAGCTTGAGGACTGGTTAAAGTGGAAAACTACTGGTTCTGTAGATGCTAACACAGGAACTGGGGAGTCACCAACAGATAATGGATCAGAGTCTATGTTTGAAGTAGAAGTATGAGTCAGGACATTTTTGTGGAAGAGAAGATAAAGTATTTGATGGAGAATAATCAGAAATAATGGCATGAGTATGACAAGATTCAGAGACAGCAGCAACAATTGAATTTTTGTTATGAGAAACAAAGGGAAAATGATTTTCATCAAAAATAACATGAGAAGAGAGATATGTACGACTAGAGTTGCTGTCAAGACACGAATATACTTTATGAATAGAGTTGTAACCAAGAAATAAACACTTCCAAGTATCTATATTGAAGTTTATGATTGTTATATGGTCGAATGAAAGGATAAGATAGACAACCAAAAACACGAAAAAGAGTATAATCAGGTTGTTTATGAAAAAGATTAGAGTAAGGAGAAGCAAACTTAAGTACTCTTGTAGGCAGTCTGTTGATGAGAAATACAGCAGTTTGAAAATCATATTGCCAGTACCGTAAGGGCATATGAGCATAAGCTAGAAGAGCTAGTCCAGTCTCAACCACATGGCGATGTTTTCTTTAGACTCTGCCATTTTGAGAAGATGTGTATGGACAGGAAAAATGATGTAATATACCAGATTGAGTCAGAAAGGAAAGAAAATATCTATATTCACGACCATTATTAGATTGTAAACATTTAATTTTTCTTGTCAAATTGATGTTCAACAAGTACTTTGAATTGTTTGAATATATGTAAGGCCTGATCTTTGGTTTGCAATGGATAAAGCCATGTAAATATAGAAAAGTCATCAACAAATAGGATAAAATATCTTGATCCAGATGTAGACCTAATGGGAGCAGGACCCCAAATATCAGTATGAATTAAATCTAAGACATTAGAAGCACAAGAATTTGAAAGTTTGAAAGGTAAACGATGACTTTTGGCTAGTTAGCAGGAAGAACAACCAACAGTTCTATTATTGGTACTGGAAATATTACAATCTGATAGAATTCTATGAACAATTTCAGAATTTGCATGACCTAGCCTATAATGCCACAACTCTTCTTTATTAACCATAGAAGTGAAAGAAGATATAAAGATATTGAAAGAAGTATGATATGAACTGTGTTCTTACTTGGTAACAGGAAACTTATACAAGCCATTTTCAAGCCTGCCTTGAACGAGAACTCTCTTCGTAAGTTGATCCTTCACACAAAAAGAGTTAGGATAGAATTCAATAAAGGTTTGTTATGTGAACAAAACTTTGCTACACTAATCAAATTGGCATATATGAAAGGAATGTGATAAACTTTCTTAAGCTTGAACTAATGAGAATTGGAAACTAACGAATGAGAGCTAAGAGTATAGATATGGAGTTTCTTACCATTACCAACAGTAAAATGCTCAGTTCCTGTGTATGGTGTAGCATTGTTCAGATTACCAGCAGCATGTGTGAGGTGATGACTAGCTCCAGGGTCTAAGTACCAAGTGTCATCTCCAACTATGCTTGGTGAGGAAACCATAGCTGATACATTTCCTTGTGAATTGGTAGTGGAAGTGCTGTTCTCAACTTGTCCTTCTTGAAAGGAAATGCCAAAGCGATGATAACATGTGTGAACAGTATGTCCAAACTTGCCACATAACTGACATTGCAGTTTGTTGGTTGAGTTGAAACTGTTGTTTCTTCTTCCTTGGCCATTACGTCCAGTCTTTCCACGACCACAAAAATTAGAATTCTGAAAACCACTTCCTTGGCCTGAGAGAGGAAGCGTAGTTCGCAGTTATCGTTGATGCTTCAGCAATGGATTCTTGTTGCTCCAAGCGTTGCTCATAAGATAGAAGAATACTCTGAATAGTCTCAATAGAGATTCTATCATCTCTGGTGTTAATTGCAGTAACAAAAGCATTATAATCTGCTCCAAGACCTGCAAAGAGGTTCATAATCTGATCTTGCTCAGAAATAATTTCTCCAATGGTAGCAAGAGTATATGTGATCCCTTTGATCTTCATCATATAATCGATCATCGACATTGAGCCTTTTTTCATAGTTTGAAATTCAAGACGAAGTTGCTTGAATCTGGATCGTGAAGAAGAAGAAAAAGATCTTCTCGAGTCTTGTCCAAGCAGATGAGAAGTTGAATGTCCGATGATTTGAGCCATTATTTCTGGAGTGAGAGATGAATAGATCCAGCTAAGGATCATCCGATCTTGATGCCTCCAAGCCACAAATTCTAGATTAATTGATCCAGTGCTTAGAGTACGAGGAGGACAAACATAAATTCCTTCTATAAAATCTTAAAAACCATTCGCAAAAATCACATTGTCCTTTTGCGATTTCCATAGAACATAGTTTGATCGATCTAATTTAATAGAAAGAGAATGATTGATCATTTGTGAAACATAAAAATAAGAAGTAGTAGATCCAAGAGTTGGCGAAGAAGAAGAAGATGACGCCATGAATGGATCGCAAACAATAAACGTGATTGGATTGTAAGAAAGTGTGAGAAACTCAGAGAGATATGATACCAAGATAAAATTTGTGTTGAGAGAAAATCTCTATTCTCGTTAATCTGAGATTAGAGAGTGAAATATTATATATATAGTGATCAAAGTTTGTTACAACTGTTTAACAGCTGTATGACAGCATGTCTAACTACCACCTAAATAACAAACTCTAATATTACCTAATTACATCCACTTGCAACTTCTTACTAACCACTGCTGAAATATTTGTTTGGTTATCACACGAGAAATCTAGAAAGGAAAAACCACTTTAGCCAGATAAAATATCTATATGTAGGCAAGATAGAAAAGCCTACTTGTTTTTGCACAATACAAGGTTCTCAGAGACCATTCAAGCAAAGAAATCACTAAGTAAAATATTTTCTAGCTCAACTGGGGAGTTCAACCACCAATCACCTGAGAACACCAAATCATCTTTGGAAGAAGCAAACCAGTGGGCAACCAAAATTGATCTTTTTACAAACGCATGTGATATCCATATCCCAAGTTGCCTTCAGCAGGGAGATGTCTTGTATAATTGCAGCAATTGTACTTGAAGCATCAATTTTCCCTATACAAAAGTTAATTATAGTAGCTCTACCTTGTGAGGCTTGGACGTGCCAACACGCTACTCTAATCGCAGATGCTTCACAGCCAATGGGAGAGTTTGACCACAGATTTTTGCGAAAGCCATGTATCAAATCCCCATTTAAGATCTTAGCGATGCACCCGATGTTGCCTTACCCCTTGGGGACACAAAAGAACCATCAATATTTACCTTAATTCTTCCCCTTGGAGGGGAAATCCATCTACCAGTTGTGCTAGAAGACAAAGTCTCAATACTTTTTATGGGTTCAGATCTATTTTCCAATTTAAACTCATTAATTTCCCCCAGTAGTCCATTTTTAGTGTTCATTTGACACTACAAAGGGTTTCATCATTTTTTCATTGAAAATAAAATTGTTTCGTCTCTTCCATATGCTGCATAGACAAAGGCTATGCTAGATAAACTTTAGTTCCTACAAGATGGTAGGGGGTACTTAATACCATAATTCAACCATTACATAATAGAGTGACCATATGCATTCCGTCATATATGATATAGCCCACATTCCCTCCATATCTCTCTCTCCCTTGCACCCCAACATCATATATTTTATTGATTCCTAGTCATTGTCACATGTTTTACACATGAGGGGAATTACCACATTTCCTTGAGAAGAAGTTATTAGTCATTGCAAGGGCATTGCTGCAAGCTTTCCACTTGAAATGTTTAATTTTGGGGAGGGCATCCATATCCCAAATAACTTTTCATAACTCTGGTGTTTTTGAAAGGATGGAGACTCTTAAATTGGATACTCTCCATTGTTTATAAAATGCCAAACTAACTCATTTTTTTGTAGAGCTGATGAGAATACACCTAATGGCCTCCACTTCTTCAATAGAGAAGACTTATCCCAAACGTTGGACGTTCCATCTCCTCTTCGCGCTTATAATTAGATCTACTACCCTATTCCCATTAGCGTTGGGAGGTCTAGTCATATAGGGTTTCATAGTTTTCAGTAGTGTCACCCACTTACTATCTCAAATGCTAGCAGACTGTCCATCTTCGATACTTCATTAAATCCTTCTCTCTATCAGACTCCTGATTTCCACTAGATTAGACCAAATGGATGAAGGTCTGTACCATTTCCTTGCCTACAAGAAATTCCTCTAGGAAAGTATATAGCTTTGAGCATGGATGCCCAAAGGGAATGATCAATTTTCATTAACCTCGAGGTTGCTTGTCCAGCAAAGCCAAATTAAATATTCTGAAACTTGTAAAGCCAATCCGCCCTTCACGTTTTGATGAACACAAGATCTCCCATTTCTTCTGATATATTTTAGACCTCTCTTATGGAGAACTCCCCACGCACCCCCACACCAAAATCTTTGAACCATAGAGTCAGGTTTATAACAAATATTATTAGGTAGTAATATGCATGACATCACATAACTTGGTACGGCCTGTGTGACTACCTGAGAGTCCCTCTCCCAGCTAGGGATAGGAGGGATTGTTTCCATCCCGTAGTTTGAGGGATCCTTTCTTAAGATCAAAAGAAAACGTTTCCATTTTTATTTGCCCCAAACAGAGGGGAACCCTAGATATCTAGAGCTTGGGTCCCTGGGTTTCACTTGAAATAAAATCCCTTCCTAAAGATTTAGTAGCAGCATTAGCATTAGCTAAAATGAAAGTCACAGATTTACTAAAGTTTATGTGCTGGACAAAGGTCTCCCAGTACCTGTCAGAATATCCATCACCATTAAACATTCTCTTTTATTTTCTTAAAAAAAATAGATTTTATGCAAAGAACAAGTGGGATAGCGAAAAAAAATATTCTTTAATTTTATACCAGAAACCTCTTATCTTCAACAGCTTCAGTGATCATAAAAAATAAGAAAATATATGGGGACAGTGGATCTCCTTTCTTTAAACCTCTCCCTGACTTGATTTTATGAAAAAAATCCCCATTCACCTTGATTGAAAACTAAACTGTGCTTATATATCGAGAAATAAAATGAACCTATTTATCACAAAATCCCCTTTTTTCAGGACTCCGAGGTTGAAATCCCATTCGACTCGATCATATGCCTAATTAAAATATAATTTTAAGGCCATTTCTTCCTTTTTCCCCTTTCTTTCGAATCTTAAGATAATGAGAAGTTACGTGCGCCTATTCTTGGGATAAAAGCAACCTGATTATGGGAGATTAGGTGATTTAGAATGGGTTCAGGTATGTTTGCCAATGTTTTGGCGATGACTTTATATGAAAAGTTGAATGAGCTAATTGCCTGAATTGATTTAGGCTTTCTGTGGCGGGAACTTTGGGAATCTGCACCAAATTGGTTCAATTCATTTCTCTGTGAATGAAATTACCATAAAAAATCCTTTTACAGCCTTGCACAAGTCTTGACCAACAGTGTTACATATATTCTTGAAAAAACAATCCATGGTAACCATCCGGACCTAGGGCTTTCCATACCTCCAAGCTGTTTCACCCTCTTAAAAATTTTAGAATCAGTAATAGGTTTGCACAAGTTAGTGCTCATATTGGGACACACTATTTTCTCTACCACACGCAGAACATTATGCAAGTTTCTACTAGCATTACTTTTATAGATAGTTGATAAATGGTCAGGATCGCGGTTCTTATGTCCCCTCCGTCCTGAGTCCATCTACAACTGTCCAATTTAATCTTGCATAAGCAGTTGCATTAGCACCTTCAGATGGTAATCGAGTGAAAGAAATAATTGTTATGATCCCCAAATTTGAGTCAATTAACTCAAGATCATTGGTGCCAATACTTCTCCCCCCTCTTCAAGATTTTGTCCACGTCATCTAAAAGTTTCTTCTCACAACTCTATTTGCTATTGATGTCAGGCGGCCTATCAGTCAAATGAGTGTTGTGAATCTTAATTTTTTCCTTATTATTTTCAAAATGCATTTTCCTCCAGTCACTAACTTTTAAGACACATATTTCAGCTTTTGGGTAAGGGAGAACATGCTTCAACCGTTGAACATTTCTCTTCAACCATCCTTAGTAATATCCTCATAGAGGTGAGTCCCACCCTCATAGATTCAAACCTGAAATCATCTTTCAAGCATCTACGGGTAGGGGTTAAATTGACAATCAATGGACAATTAATTAGAGCCTCTAATAGTTTCGTGAGCTACTCGAGTCTCCGACAAATTCTCAATCCACCTAACATTAGCTAAGACACTATTAGTTATCTAATTATAGAGTCATGAAATTCTTCAACTTTTCTTATATTATAATATTTATGTCCCCAACAATGCAGCACGAAAGGTTCACGGTTTCAGCTAGGCCTGTAAATGGATCGAATTGGGACCGGATCAGGAAAATTCAAATCCATATCCGTTTATGTTAAACGGATTCGGGTCCAATCTGATTATCCGACGGATTATCTGTTAGGGTTCCTAATACAATTTGTTAAAAATCCGTTTATCCGATCCGATTAGTTTTAACTTTTTTTTTTATATATTTTTATAATAATTTTCATTAATCTGAAAATGAATAGAACATCAACCTGAAAACTGAAAAAAATCATTTATTTGAAATACGTTTGTGCTTTAATCAATTGATACTGGGATAATTGAGAACAGAAAAACACTCGTAACTGAAGCAGGCATGATTTACTAAGAACATAACATCATGATTTACTAAGGTACTAAACCCCCTAATTCGTAAATGAAAAACTGAGAATGGAACATTAAAGTACAGAACCACAACAACAAATTTGATTCATCCACAACAACAACAAACTGAGAACAGAACATTAATGAACAAAACATTAATGTACGGAACGCCTAAATATTTAACCAACTTTGCGGCATCAGATGAGTGTGGGAGAGGAGAAGAGGAGGGAGTTTGGGTGTGTGAGATGAGTGAGGCGTCGGGTGAGATTTAGGTTTAGGTTTAGCCGTGTGTGTGTGTCTTTTTTCTTTTATACGAGCAAGATTTTTTTTATAATATTATGAATAACAATCATAATATATATTTAAAATATTAGTAAATACAATATATATTAATTAAAAATATATTATATATTAAAAATATTAATCAGATCGGATTAGAGTATATGAATCCAAATCCGCTCCTTTTAATAAACGGATAATCGGATTTTAGGCATGGTCCATATCCGCTTAAATGGATCGGATTCGGATAAAATCCAATCCATTGACAGGCCTAGTTTCAGCCATCTTCCCCAGAGTTTCCCATACTCCTTTTCATTGTTTTTCATCCGAGTTAGCGTAAAGAAATTAGAATGATGATCTCTTTCCTTATTTCTAGAAACACAAGGAATATCAATCATATTCTTTCTAGAAGAGAGGACTTCAAACCTACTTCAATAACAAAACAAGATAATACAAGATAATATGTTACCTCTTCTATTTCTCCCTTTTTCTTTCGTTTCTTTAAATTTGTTGTTGTTTCCTAAAGGAAAAATACTTTACACACAAACACCAACATTAAATTCTCGAGGAAAACCATGAACTGGAACATCCCAAATAGTTGCACTCATCAAATTGTACCAATTAAGCTTCATGAAACTGTAATTTAAAGGAACTTCACCATTAGTCTTTGGATAAGATTTAAGATAAACACTAGTCTTAGGATCAATAATTGGAAGTACAAACAATATCAACTTAATCCAAGACTATTTTATCACGTATATCTCACCACCCCCTTCAAGTAATCTCCACTAAGGCATAGGAATGACCCACAACACCAAATATTATACCATACAAGACCACATCAGAGAAATAAGGGACTGGAAATAATTGAAATATCTCAACTCAAACATCAAAGATACAATCTTAATTGTCCGAAAACATCTTGTTCAAAGTGCCTTTAAAGTAAATCTCCCATATACCATGATTTATTTAAAAAGGGAAATTTTGAATCCTTCACCACAAATTCAATTTCAATATGTAAACTCTTGCTTCAGAACTAGTACCGGCAAAAATAGGCCCATAAAACTCAACTACCCATAATAGCCCAGGCTTCAAAATACGGGGCCCAATTTTTAAATTTAGCTGGCCAAGTATGAGTCTAAGCCTTAAAATAAGTGGGTCAATATTGACACACTTATATTGGTTAAATTTACCCTAGCATCTCTCTTTTGGATTGCTAATACCTTAAAGACATCTGTTTGCATTTTCGAATCTGCTGCCTCTCCATACTAAATCAAGAAAGGTGAGTTGATGATGGATGTCTTCTTTGGGGACTGATATCGTCAATGTCGACAAGAGATTTTATAAGGTTGCGTACTAGATCCACCTCTTGTTGAATAAACTTCGTTACAAAAATGGGTAGCCCGGGCCGAACCCAATCCGGACATCCAACCAGTCTGTATTTGACCCGCCCAAATTCAGCCCAACTCGAATTCGGCCCGCCCAAAATTGACCCGACCCACCTATTTGCCACAGCTATTCAGAACAGATCCACACATATTTTGTATTCAATGCTTTATACTAATGATTAGTGGAATCATAGCAAAACCCATAAAATGTATAGGCATGATGTTAATGCTTTGGTAGCCAACAAGTGGATGTGGCAAGTAAATGTAGATTCTTGTAACATTTTGGTACAATTACTCCTTGTGACCAAGGTGCGTTTCATTCCTTATTGCGTTATGGCCAAGCAAATTTAAAATACCTCAAATATAAGAACCACAATCAATTGATGAAAGGACGTTAATATAACTAGTTTTCACGAGGAATTACCTTGAAATGACTAGATAAAATTTATCTACATGTAGTATACTAGAGACCTCCGTCATATTTGTGTAGCCTCTTGAATTATGGGAATAGGTATTGCAGAGTCTGAATTTTCAGTCCGGGGGGAAATTTTGTTACTGGCATATTTTTCAATATTATGGGTGCAAAGTGCTATATTATCAAAATGACTATTGACAAAGTAATTCTTATTTCTCAAAAACCATGGCTTTAAGACTATCATATGAAAGTTTATTGACAATAAATCAAAAGCTTATCAGAATGTTCACTTAACCTATTTGTTTGTTAATTATGTTTTAATTCATTATGGGTAGTACAAACACATTATTACACCCAAAACAGCATCCCAATCACATTTTAAAATTTTTGCAGGGAATTTATGCCTTTTATAAATAATCATCAAATTTCTAAAGACAAAATCGTCACCCCCGAATTTTTTTTCGTAATATACTGAAATAAACTATAATGAAAAGTGAACCAACGTTGATTACCCTTTCACCTGCTGTAAAAGTGAGATCACCAATGAAAATAAGATGAAGACGAAAAGGGGGGAAAACTGATAAAATTACAGCACTTAAACATGAGCATACTAAGCTAAGTACTTAGCTCTAAAACATAGTTCAATTCAAAAGAATAAATAAGGGCTTTTTACTACTTAAAATGGCCGAATTGTGTTTTAAGTGGGTCATGTTGATAGATCCCAAGGGAAAATAACAAATGTCTCTTTGGGGTAAAAACCAAAGCACAAGAATTGATTTCAGGTAGGAATAAAATTTAGACTCCCACAAAAAAAAAACATTGCTGCAGAGTAGTATATACACTGTTGATGTAAAAAACTAGATCGTATCTAATTATTTAATCACAGATAAAATTAAATGAGACAAAGAAATTTTAAAGTGGTTCAGCCTTATAAAATGGCCTACGTCCACTATTTCTGTTCCCCCGAGGAGGCTGAAGAAGAGCTCCTCGGTCAATTTGGCTGAAACCATCTCTCAGCCCCCAACTACTGGAACTGGTGTTCTTACCTTTGTTCCCCCGAGCTCTGCCATGAGCTCGGTGAAGACTTGGATCATTCCCAAGATCCAAGGTATTGAAGAAACCCTTCCTCGGGACATGGTTACCTCATTGGCTGCTCGCTATATTGCTTCTGTAAGTTTTATTGTCTTGAACTTTCCATCTTTCCCTTGTTACATATGTCTCTGTACTGATTTGCCATTATCTCTTTTTTCCAGTTGGTGACCTGTTTTAATACCATTCTGAAGAAAGACGAATCTATTAAAGCTTTAAGCTCCTCGTCTGGTGTGGAGGAAGCTCTGGTAGGCCTGACGCAGTCTCTGAAAGATTCTCGTCAGAAATATGATGAAGATAAGGCTGTTTGGGAGAAAAAAACTCACTTCAATCGAGGAGGAGAAAACTCATGTTGTTGAAGTCTCCAAAGGGTTGGAGAAGAAAATAAAGGACCTGGAAGAGAAAAATAAAGAGCTCGACGAGAAGCTCAAAAATTCTGGTGAGCTTGAGAATAAGCTCAAAATTGCTGAGGAAGAGTTAGTCCATCTTGGCGAAGTAAATTGTCAGAAGGAGGAAGTGGAAGGCAAGTTGAAGGCCATCGAGGAGCTTCTATCCGAGAAACTTTCCGCGGAGAAAATGAAAAGAAAATTGGCTATGAAGAAGTCTTTCAGCGTTGGCTGGGACAAGGGATGGAATAAGGGTGTGGCTGCCATGATGTCGCAAGTGGAGTATGGCAGCCTCAAATACTTTATAGATGGCTGGGTTACTGCTCTACAAGAAATGAAGATTGATGAAGACTCTGACATGTTCCAGCGATATATCCCGGGTCCCCCTCCAAATCCCGAAGAAGAAGAAGAGGACAAAGCTGCCTCCGAGGAATCTTCCATGGTGGTGGGGGATCAAGCCCATACTCTCCCTATTATCCAGTCAACCAGCGAGAAACTTCAACTTCTTCCTGCCTCATCCGAGCAACCATCTATTCCCCCCGAGCAACCTAGCTCCTCGTCTCAAGCTCCCGAGAAAATTTTGGGAGACAAGGAAAAGGTGTAAAGTTGTTCGGGTTTTCTCTTTATTTTATTTTCCTTTGGCACATGTAACTTTGAACTTTTTACCCCTCTTATATGATGCAATAAAATTTGAACTTTTTCATTATCTCCTTCATACTTTGTTTGCATTCTTATTGATCCTTGTTATCTCTTCTTCTTACTAGTTTATGGACAGAATGGAGTTATTGTCTGCTCATGATACAAAGCTGTTGAGGCAATATAATGAGTACTTTAAGGTTGGTCACACAGATTTGAGTGCAACACAAATTGTCGACATCCTCGGCGAAGATGCTTCAGAGCAAGCTATTGAAGCATACCAATACTTGAAGTGACTGCTTGATCGTGAAGTGGCCAATAATGTAGCTTATTATGAAATGATTGAAGATCAACAAGGCACTCTCGATGAACTTCAACAACAATATAAAGAATCTACAGCCCTTTTACATGAGGGATATGAGAAGAAATATCAACAACTCGGTGCTGACAAGGGCTATGACAAGAGGTTCGTTGCTTATGAAGTGAGAGAGAGAACTCTGAAAACTGAGGTCGAGGAGCACAGGCAAATAGCTGAGCTATTAGAGTAAGAAAATAATAACCTGCAAAGGGAAGTAGCTCAATTGAAGTCTGCTACCTCTTCATCAAGTGCTTTGGTCCCTGTGAACGACGAGGGATTCTCTTTTCTGGAAGTCGAAAATGCTAACTTGAGGGATGAGCTAGAAACCCTGAAGAGGATTGGGCCTTCTACCTCTGCTCGGGGACGAGCAAGAGGTTCTCGGGGACGAGCAAGAGCTGCTCGGATTACCGTCGAGGAGCAGAGAACTCAATCTGCTCTGGAAAATCAGGCTTCCAGCTACTGGCAAAAAACCAAGCATTGGCTGAAATGTCTAAGAAGATCATAAGTCTCGAGGAACAACTTTCGCCCCAGAAGTCTGCCTTGGATAATAAGGAAATCTTTGCAAAAAGTCTTCATGAGCAACTAGAAAGATTGACATATCAATTTCATAAGCAGCCACGGGAATTCTGGATGGCAGGCTACAATGAAGCTCTTTATCATTTGGACGATCGAATCCAGAACGCAAATAATGAGGGCTACAAACAAGGGTGGCTGAATGCTTTGGGTGTACTAAAACTGGAGCAAGGTCACTACTTGTGGGATTACCATAATCCTGGGCTGCTCGACCTACCAGTGCCACCATACAAGCTTGACATGAGCTGGATCCCTGCTCGGGCCATTCCTCGGTGATTATAACCTCCATTCTAATGCTGAGATATCTCGCCCCGAGCACC
The DNA here is from genome assembly GCA_949130495.1 of Sambucus nigra. Lineage (NCBI taxonomy): Eukaryota > Viridiplantae > Streptophyta > Magnoliopsida > Dipsacales > Adoxaceae > Sambucus > Sambucus nigra. Next base: position 1,334,877 of record CASBWL010000022.1, on the reverse strand, counting down.
TGCTAGATAGACCATACGTAATGAATATTAGGATGCTTCAAGACCTTAACTTCATCAACTCTCCTTATGCTTTAGAGGATCCTCCTGCTGGCGAGGAACCTGTTTCAAAAGCACAGGGAAAGAAACCGATAGAGTAGGAATCATCGATGTAATAGTTAGTATACATTTTATTCTCAATGTATTTTGTTTTTTGGACTTAATGAAAGACTTTTATTTTGTTTGCAAATGTTGATTGCCATTGTCTTGTAGTTGTAAAACACTTTACATTTGTGTATGTATATCTGTTAAAAAGATAATAATATTATGTATCTTGTCGACCAACTGTAGCTGATTAAAACTTATTGTCGACTAGCTTAAATTCGTGGTAATCATTTGACTGACCAAAAATAATGATGTTTTGCTTCTCGACCAATTTTGGTAGTAATTAAAAAAAATCACAAGTAACAAAAATTTAACTTGATCTTTTTCTCATATACTCATAAAATGTCTCCGACCAACAATGATCAACATCTTTTAATTCTCGACCAACCTAAATTGGTGAACTTTTCTCTTCCCGACCAACTTTGGTACTTTTGGAAAATATTTTTCTTCCTAACCAACCGAAGTTGGCATATTTAGGAATATGTTGTTTCCTAACCAACCGAAGTTGGCATTTTTAGGAATATTTTGTTTCCTAACCAAACCGAGTTGCATTTTTAGGAATATCGTTCCCTAACCAAACCGAGTTGGCATTTTTAGGGATATTTTGTTTCCTAACCAACCGAGTTGGCATTTTTAGGAATATCGTTCCCTAACCAAACCGAGTTGGCCTTTTTAGGGATATCGTTCCCTAACCAACCCGAGTTGGCATTTTTAGGGATATTTTGTTTCCTAACCAACCGAAGTTGGCATTTTTAGGAATATTTTGTTTCCTAACCAACCGAAGTTGGCATTTTTAGGAATATTGGTTTCCTAACCAATCGAAGTTGGCATTTTTAGGAATATTTTAATATTGCGTTGAGTAGTCTGAGTTTTGCTGAGTAGTGCGTAGCACTAGTATTCCCCAAAAATTTCAATAAAAGGAGAGAATCTGGCAGAATATCTTCATTTTATTCATTCTGATGGAACTGCGTTACATGAGAGTTTACATCACTGATAATACTTGCACAGATGCTCTGCATTCCATGCATTCTTAAACTCCTCCCCCTCTAAAGTTGCTATTCGATAAGTTCCTGGTCGAACAACTTCTACAACTCGGTATGGTCCATGCCAGTTTGCCTCCAGTTTGTTGTGCTTTTGAATCACTTTTTTTAGCACATAATCTCCTTCCTTCAGGTCGCACTTTTTCACCCTCTTATTGTAGAACAAAGCTGTTCGTTATTGGTAAGCAGCATTCCTAATGGCTTCTTCTTCTCTAACTTCCTCAAGCATGTCCAAATCCAATCTTCTCATTAAGTCGCTGACAGGGGAATTGAATTTTAGTACCCTGTGCGTTGGGAGACCTAACTCGGCTGGTATAACAGCTTCACTACTAAACGCCAGCATATATAGTGATTCTCCAGTTGCTGCTCGGGGAGTAGTGCGATAAGCCCACAGTACTGACTGTAACTCGTTGATCCAATTTGATTTTGCGTCACTTAGTCTTCTCTTCAAACCATTTAGCAGTGTCCTGTTCATCACTTCAGTCTATCCATTGCTTTGGGGATGACCTGGTGCTGAGTGGAGCTTCAAAATATTGGACTGATGGCAGTAGGCAGCGAATTCCTCATTATCAAATTGCGTTCTATGGTCGGTGATGAATGAATGGGGAAGACCATATCTACAAATGATATTGTTCCAGACAAATTGATATACCTTCTCGTACGTCATGTCGACAAGAGGCTCAGCTTCTACCCACTTAGTAAAATAATCCACTGCGACGACGAGATATTTGAACCTTCCTCTAGTCGTTGGAAGTGGTCCGACCAAGTCAATTCCCCACATGGCAAATGGCCAAGGAGAAGTAATGGGTGTCAATAATGCTTGTGGAGTTCTTCGGAAGGAGGAAAAATGCTGGCACTTGTCACATTTCTTGGCATAGGCTATACAATCAACCCTCATCGTTGGCCAATAGTATCCCTGCGTCATCACCCTTTGCAAAAGCGTCCGACCTGCTACATGGGCTCCACAGAACCCTTCATGGATCTCCTCAATCAATTCTTTCACTTCGAAGGGATGTACACATCTTTGCAAACCTGCCATAATTCCTCGTCTGTACAAAATACCATTAGTCAATATATAACGAGCAGCTTTAAACTTCAATTTCTTGGCTGCAATTTTGTCAGTTGGTAATTCTCCCTCCTCAATGTATGCCCTAATGGGATCCATCCAAGATGGTCCTAAATCAAGGGTAATAAAACTCATCATCAGATCTTCATCTATGCTTTGATTAGCCAATACTTCAATTGGGATTGTTCTTCGTAGCTCGGTACGAGTAGCTGATGCTAATCGGGCTAGGGCGTCTGCTCTCGCATTCTCCATTCTTGGTATTCTGACCAGCTGAACAGCAACAAATTTTGATACCAACTCCATCACCTTTGCATGATACTTGATCATTAATTCTCCTTTGGCTGCATATGTTCCCAACATTTGGTTTACTATCAATTGAGAATCACTAAAGACAATAACCTGCTGTGCCTCCATAGTTTTTGCCAAATTAAGACCTGCAATCATGGCCTCATACTCAACCTCATTATTGGAAGCTTTGAATTAGAATCGTAGGGCGTATTCCATGTCGACCTCGTCAGGGCTATTTAAAACGATCCCTGCCCCACAGCATGTAGTGCAAGATGAGCCATCTACATATAACCTCCATATAGGTAACTCGTCTTCTAATTTTTGATCTGATAGAGTTCCTCGGTGGAATATTTGTTGCCTCCTTTCACCCTCCCCTGATATTTATCGCTCCTCGTTGATCATCTTTTCGTGCCCTTTTACCAACCCAAGTTGGTCTAGGCTCGAATTTGATGATCCTGTAACATCCACTTGCCCTTTTACCAACCTAAGTTGGTCTGGGCAAGTGTTTGCTGATCCTGTAACATCCACAGGTTGCTCGGTGAGCAGCTTTTGCTCCTCGGGGGTATCAGGATAGGTGAACTCTGGTATAAAATCTGCTACTGCTTTCCCTTTAAGCGATGATCTGGGTTCGTAAATTATATCATATTCGCCAAGCTCTATTACCCAGTACATTATTCTCCCTGATTTTTCTGGTTTATGAAGGGCTTGCCTCAATGGCATATCAGTGTATACGACTATAGTATGAGCCTGGAAATATGGCCTCATGCTCCTGCTCGCCTCAATTAGCGCCAGTGCTAACTTTTCCAATTTTGGATATCCGATCTCTGCTCCTCGGAAGGCCTTACTTGTACAATAAATTAGTTTTTGCACTCCAGTTTCCTCTCTGATCAACGCTGAGCTAACTGCATTCTCCGATACTGCCAGATACAAGTACAATTTTTCTCCCATCACCGGCCTGGACAACAGTGGAGGTGCTCCCAAATATTTCTTCAAGGCTTAAAAATCCTTCTCACATTCATCATTCCACTCAAAAGTCTTTCGGAGCATTTTGAAGAATGGGAGACATCTATCAGTGGCCCGCGATACAAATCTGTTGAGTGCTGCTACTCGTCCTGTGAGACTCTGTACTTCTTTCTTCGTCGTTGGAGATCGTAGCCCTAATAGAGCTTTGATCTTTTCAGGATTCGCCTCTATGCCTCGTTGATTGATAATGTACCCGAGAAACATGCCTTCTCGTACTCCAAATATGAACTTCGTCGGGTTCAGCTTCATTTGATATTTATCCAGTTGATCAAAGGTCTAGTCTAAGTCAACTAGATGGTCGGCAGCTTTCTTGATCTTTGTCAGCATATCATCAACATAGACTTCCATATTGCAACTAATTTGTTCAGCAAAGACCTTGTGCATCAGCCGTTGATATGTCGCACCTACATTTTTCAAACCAAAAGGCATAACATTATAGCAATAAGTTCCCTTAGGGGTAATGAAAGAAGTACTCTCCCTGTCTTCAGGTTTCATTTTAATCTGGTTGTAACCAGAATAAGCATCCATTAAGCTCAGTAGCTCGTTTCCCGAGGTAGCATTCACCAGTTGATCAATTCGGGGCAATGGAAAGTGATCCTTTGGACATGCTTTGTTGAGGTCGGTGAAATCTACACACATCCTCCACTTGTTGTTTTTATTCTTTACCATTACCACATTGGCTAACCAGTCTGGATATTTAACATCTTCGATGAAGTAAGCTTTCTAGAGCTTCTTGACTTCCTCTTGTATAGCTTGATTCTTCTCGGGACTGAATACTCTTATTCTCTGCTTCACTGGTTTAATCTCCTTATTCACGTTGAGTTCGTGACATAGGAAATTTGGGTCTATTTCGGGCATATCCTCATGACTCCACGCAAAAGTTTTCTTTTTGCTTCTTAGGAAATTTATCAGTTCCTATTTTAGTGATGCATCCAACGATGAACCTATTTGAGTTATTCGTTCAGGATGCTCGTCATCCAGAATGATGTTTTCTGTAGCTTCCACCACCTGACCCTTCACGAGTTGCGATTCATCTCTCGGATCCAGTGTTTTAATTTATGTACCTTCATCCACTTGATAGGTAGTAGTCTTTTTCCTTGATTCCTCCAGCTCCTCTTACTCGGCGGATGAATAATAGCATTCCCGAGCTACCTTTTGATCACCCTTCACAACTCCTACTCCAAAGTTTGTTGGAAATTTTAGACACTGATGTACAGTAGATGGGACGGCTTTGAACTTCTTCAATTCGACCCTTCCCATGATGATGTTGTAGGCTGACTGAACATTCTTATCCATCACGAAGAAGTGTATTCTTTCTGTTCGACAAACAGGCCATGTTCCAATGAATATATCCAACTTGATCGTCCCAAGTGGAAAAAATTTCTCGCCAGCAAAACCGAGGAGGGGTCTATGATAAGGCTCCAGTTGAGATAACTTTAGGTTTAAACTGTCGAAGCATGAGTAGAACATGATATCAGCCGAGCTACCATTGTCTAACAGAACTCTTGAAATCATCACTTCTTTCATTCTCATTTTGATCACCAATGGGTCATCATGAGGATGTAGGACACCTGCAAGGTCGTTCTTTGAAAAACCAATGACCAATTTTTCTTTGTTTACTTTTCTCGGGCGATCCTCCTCAGCTAGATTTATCTGTTGAATGTATGAGCAAGCTCGAGCCTCACATAGGTAAGCTTTTCTCTCTGCAGTAAGATCTCCTCCTCCTGCATCTCCACCTGTAATAACATTACAATCAAATGACCCAAAACGTATTGAAAATACCTCACGCTCTGGCTGCCTTGGTCGTTTGGGAAGATCGGGGTCGTCTTCTGGATCATCTTCATGGTTTCTTTTCTTATTCTCCTCTGTTCGACGAGGAGATCTAGACCTTTCTCTTGCTCGGTCGTCATTTCTTCTTTCATTTCTACGATTAACATACTTTGTCAATTTTCCTCATCTGATGAGTGTTTCGATCTCATTCTGAAGGGCTGTGTAATTTTTGGTCATATGACCATGATCTTTGTGAAATTCACAATATTTTTCCTTATTTCTCCTATCAGGGTCTGCCTTCATTTTCTTTGTCCAGTTTAACTCTTCGTTATTCTTAATTTCTTCCAAGACGTGGTTGATACCCATCTTCAAGGGGGTATAATTATCAAATTTTTTCAACACCTCCCATGTCGACTTATTTTTGGATTGTTTGTCACCACCATTGTTCTTATGCTCTTTCTTCTTGGATTTATCAACCTCCACCTTAGTTTCTTTATCCATATTCTTCTTTGCAGCCATAGCCTCTTCGGCATTCATGATTTTGGCCGCTTTTGCCATCAGTTCTGACATGGTTGTGGGTGGATCTTTAGCCAAAGTGTAATACAACTTGTTGGGCAACAACCCACTCATCAAGGCGGTGATCGTTGTCTTTTCCTCATAATCCTGTTACTTCGAGCTTCTCATTATTAAAACGAGTTATGTAATCCCTGGTGCTTTAGCCAGCTTTTTGTCTAACACTTAACAAATGCGCTACTCGTTTTACTGGCTTTGCCTCAAAACAGAAATTCCCAATGAATAACTCGGCCAGTTGAAAGAAAGTTGAGATCTTACCCCGAGGAAGATTATTGTACCATATCTGAGCAGATCCGGTAAGAGTTCCCGAGAATGCTCTGCATCTCATCTCGTCTGGGACATCATAGATGTCGGCTGCATCTTGATATTGCTCTATGTGAAGAACATGATCGGTCTTTCCATCATATTTGGGGGTCACAATAGGTGCTTTGAACTTTGACGGTGTGGGAAATCCACAACAGCCTGGACAAAGGGTGTTCCTTGAACAAAAGTTCATTGTAAAGGGTTCTTGGCCTTAACCATTTCTCCCAATCTATCCTCCAGTCTCTGAATAGAGCCTTTCCACACATCATTTACTTCCTCGGGCCTGTTGGTTCGAGCAACTGATCGTGTTGATGTAGCTTCCTGAGATCTATCTTGACGAGCCGCTGGTTGCGATTGGGCAGATCCTTCTCTTAAGTCTGATGGTCGTCGAAAACTCCTCGACGCAGCATTAGGAGGACTTTTGTTCCTCCTAGGGCCTAATCGACTAAAAGGAGAAACTCTACTTAATCTTTCCAATGCACTGGTCCTCTCTGGAGAGAGAGTGATACGTTATTTAGTATCTGTGGCCCGCACTGATGAAGTTCGCCCAGGTTGATAAGAGAAATCATCAGATTCCTCATTATGATATGAAGCTGTATGCCCAGTACGCGAAGGAAGCAGAGGGGTGTTTCTTTGAACACTTCGCTGTCCAGAACGGGCTGGTGCACCGCCGTGAAGGGTTTGTATGAGTTGTCGCATAGTTTCTTACATGGCTGTCTGGCCTTGGGCCAGATTTGTCATTATTCCAGCCAGATCTGGAACATTCGGTGGAGCAGATGGATTTGGGGGATTTCCAGCATTTCGATTGCTGGATTCAGGATTATCAGCCATTGGTGATGAATTGTTTTTGGTGAAAAACGATACTAACAGTCGTTTCCCACAGACGGCGCCAATCTGTTGATGTAAAAAACTAGATCGTATCTAATTATTTAATCACAGATAAAATTAAATGAGATAAAGAAATTTTAAAGTGGTTCAGCCTTATAAAATGGCCTACGTCCACTGTTTCTGTTATTGCTGACATGTTTGGGAATTCTCGATTACAGGTTTTTATCAAGAAATTCCGATCCGCTTACAATGAGGATGATGCAATGTATTTATAGCCTCTAGGTTGTACATGTGAAAGTGTAATTCATTAATGCCCCTTAAGCGTATACATCTGTATGTATTTAATGTGCAGTCTATCTGTTGGTTTTCTCACTATTAATGCTTTGTACGAGCTGCAGCTCGGACCGCCTGAGTATTTCGGTGTAGTGGAGTTCCTCGGAGTAGTAGAGTTCCTCGGAGGACTCTTGTAAGTCGGAGCATTTGAGTTAGTCGGGACAGTGGAGCTCCTCGTTGCAGTATAGGTCCTTGGACTCAAGGCGCTGTTCGAAAATGTTTATTATTGCCATGTAGATTGCCACGTGTCTCTACTTAATTGAGCCATGTCAGCAGACTAAATTTGGTATCAACATATACAATTAGAAAAACTAACACACACCAACCCAGTAAGAAGTAAACAAACACAAAAACAATTTCCACATAGAACCTACTCACTTAGATTACTAAACCATAACTGCTAACCCATGTTTTGCATATATTATCCACAACTATCTTTCTTCCCTCTCACAAGGATAACCTTGCCCTCGAGATTATGTCAGGGAATGCTGTAATTTGAGAGTCTTGTCAGTGTCTCCAACAGTATCTTCAGTGGTCGATTCAATTATTGATAAAGTCAGCGCATGATACTTATGTCCCGACGTAAGCTATTCGTCACAATTGAAGAAAAGTTTTGTTTTTTCTCAGTAACGCTTCATTTCTTCAAAAGTTAATTTTTTAAAGGAGTATTATATGCATGGCCGACCGCTGGCGTACCAATGTCGGTTTCTACAACTTCTGGCACAACTATTTTTTTGTTGTGCAAACTCGATTGTGTCCCGCACAGTTTTAGGCTTGAATATTCTAACCATACCATAAAGTTTTTCCTATAATCCACCAAGGAGCATGCCAATCATTGCCTTTTGTGGCCAACCCACCACAAGATTGGCTAGGGCACTCAAATTCACATTGATAATCTCGAAGAGTCCCCGTTTGCTAAAGTTTAGATAATGATTCATCGAATTTATCATACTTCAAGGAACCAAAACGTGTCAGTAGCCCTGTTATGAAAGTTGCCTATGTAATTGCAGTGCCTTCAACTTCATAGGTTCTCTGCAACCATTGAAGCCATTGGTTGGCTTCACCTTCGAGGTGGAAAGATGCCAAAGTAACACGATGGTCATTCGGGATGTCCTGATTCTTGAAAAATTGACTGGCCCTATTAAGCCACTATGTTGGGTCTGAACATTTTAGTGTATTGAGGATGGAATTGTGTTGTGTTAACAATTCCATTGGCAGAACCACTCGTTGCGGTCGTCATCGTGGTGGCATTATGCGGAGAACGAGAGGCGGTAAAAGTTGTCATTATCTCAAGTATATCTTCTTCCAAATGATCAAACCGTTGGTCAGAATTTTATGCTTTGACATGATGACTATGGAGCGTTTCTGAAATTTCATGAACACCAAATTCAAGCATTTTGATCCTCTCTTTGTTGGTGGGCGCCATGGCTCTGATACCAGATGATTGATCCCAAGGGAAAATAACAAATGCTTCTTTGGGGTAGAAATAAAACCATGAGAATTCCTTTTGGGTAATAATAAAACCACATGATATTTGGACTAAAACTTCCCCACTTTCATTGATACTGAGTAATATATATACAAGTAGAAAACTAACATACACCATCCCACTAACAAGTAAACTAACTTCCACATATAACCCCTATCACCCACATTACTAACCCATAACTGCTAACCCATGTTCTGCATATATTACCAACACCTATGACATGTTTATGTGAGTTAAAAAAACATGATTGGAATGAACACTATCATGTTTAAATGTGATTGATTGAAAATGGAGTTGAGGTCAATTCTCCATTATGTCTAATTTGCATTATTGGTGTAAACATAACCATGTTAAAATGTGATTTTTTGAAAATGTAACTTACACAAAAAACTATTCCAACATTTGCAATGACCGTGCTTAACATCTTCTTAAAAAAACTAATGTGGTGCACTTGTCTCGTAGTTTTTAATAACATTCTATATATGTATGTTGGCTAATATTTATCCTAGTTGGGAAAATAGTCTCTCTTAATCCGATTTGCATTTAAGTTGTAGTAACTTTGGGTTTGATCATTGTATAATTTGATATTCGAGCTTTGAATACACACATCCACTTGCATTCATTTGTGGAAAAAAAAACACTTTGAAAGAAGATGTGATACCATTTGATAAATTTATTCTCGTTATGGCCTGCAATGGGTCAGATCTGTATTTTGAATGGATTGTTAATTATTTTTATGGGCGATGAAAGTTGCTTCATAAAAAAATATAGTTATACTCATGATTTTAATTGAGTATTTTTTAATCTTATGTTGAGCACCCCTGTTTTAACTAGAAAAAGCACCCACCATAGTTTTTAGATTTAAAGGCACCCCTAGTACACTACTTAATTTTTTCTATTATATTAGGCTGGATACAGAGTGCAAAATAAGAAGTTTAAAACTAGTAAGACGCTAAGTATAAAGCATAAGACCATCTCCATAGACTTTTTCTTTCACCTTTATGATAAAATATGATGTTGTTAACTTTGTGATAAAATCTGATGTTGCTCCTCTTAAGTTTACAACATTTCATTGATAGAATTTGCGTTTTGTTCATACTTACAAACAGGTTTGTCTTATAATCCAATGTGCCAATTGAGCTACACATAATTGCGAGAAAATCATATTTAAACTGTCTACCATGAATTATCAGTATTACCTCGCATTATTTTCTTATTCATTGTTAATTTGAAAATGCATTCTTTTCGAATTCACTTAATTTCAGAATCATTAAACACGGTAGTATTGTAGAGTTGTTTTTCGATTTCTTTGTGCAACTTATTTAATCTCAATTCATAGTTACATGCAGGATGCTAATTCGGTGCTATGATATAAGGTGATTTTGCTAAACTATTGTTATTCTCTACCCTTAAAACATGGTATATGACATGTTTTCTCCCTCCAGACCAATGCTGGATCGAAGGGACAGTAGCTGAGTGTGAACTGAGCTCGGGGAAAAAATTAGAAGCTTGCATATTCTCAGCCATTTTGCATAGTAAAAAGACCCCTATTGTTAACTTTTGAACTGAAGTTTGTTTGGAGCTAAGTACTCTTCTCATATTATGCCCACATTATGTTTAGGTACTGTAATTTTATGAGTATTATCCCTTTTTTGTGTGCATCTAATTGTCATTAGTGATATCAGTTTTACATGAGGTGAACGAGTAATCATCACCTATTATAATGTGGTTTGAAATTTAATCCGTGTTGTAATGTAATGATTATTTGTAAGTGATGCACACCCTTATTCAGTTGAGGGGACATTAATTCAAATATTGATGAATTTTATAGGTGAAGATGTCAGTTTTGATAGAGATCATATTACCGCTATCACTTTTCATATTCTATTATGAAAAAGCCCAGGACTAGAGTAGCTATCATATTCAAAAGACCGAATTCTGTTAGACCCGTGTGTTTGGGGGTACAAATGAACAATTTCACTTTTGGAATATTTGTAATGTCTCGGTATCTCCCCTTTTATAACTTAATATTTTGTTTTAATTATGCGTTGTCATTACTTTGGTCTTGATCAAAAGCAAGGTAGGTGCAAAAAGGCATCCTGAATTTTTTCAGTGTTTGAAAGAATCACTGAAGAGTTATTTTTCATGCAAGGAACCTCCCTGAACTATGTAGTCCAACGCTTTCTTCTAGGGACTTTTTAGGGACAATTTTAGCCAAACACGGGGTCTTTGCAACATGAACTGAGGAGGGTTTCTTGCATAAAAAATGTTCTGTTTTTTAATCTTTTTTTACAAATGCTTTTCCAGAGGAATATTTGGCGCTTTAGCCATGAAAGTAACTAAGTAATCATATATCCCTCCCACTCATAATCCTACAAAAATTTTAGTTTGGGTGTTGTCAAAGCCACCATAAAATTTGCCCACAACACTACACAATGCATAAAAATTATATTTAAAAGACCTGTATTGCGGAGTTTGGGGCTGCTCTAAAATGATCTTTGTGCAACCCTATAATTCAAATTGTTTGAAAATATGCACCATTTGTTTTCATTCAAACTTTACATGGTATATCAATATTTATGTATTTATTAGGCTACAGAACTCTAAGCAAATAGGCTTTTTTCTAGTAATGAGGGGTTGAACATCAATCCTATATATGGTCATGTATAGTTGAGCATAGGGTGTTTTAAGTCCCTTCAATGTCGAACGAGGGAGTTCTGCTAACTTTGGATCATATTATTGGAGGTAAAAGTACTAATAATATGATGTCTGAGCTTTTTATCTTAGTAATTTCTCATATTTCATTGGTAATTTATTACTAAATTGTGGGATTTCCTAAATCAATGGGATTATTGAACGACAATTATAATTGACATAGTTAACTTTTAGCTAAATTTGAGAATTTGGAATTTATTGCTTCTCAATTGAGATGCTTTGTCAATTAAAAATTAAAGGCAGTATGCTTTGATATGATTTTCCATCCCTTTCATTGGTTCTCTGAAGAAATAACACAATCACAAGTACCGAAAAAAAGTTTTGAAGACTCTACCTAACAGTCATCTCCTCAGCTTACTTCTCATTCCCCAACTTTCATGTGAAGCCTTGAACTTCCCAGCATAATTCCTTTAATTATTATTCAAAAAAGCATACATCTTAGTTACACAGGAAAAAACATTGGTCAAGTATGCACAGGGATAAAAATGAAGTATGTGAAGAAGTATACAATCATTTGAAGTACACCGAATTTTGTTCAATATTCCGGTTCACTTCAAATAGAGTATGTGCAATTTTTACAAGCTTGACATGCTAATTTTTACTTTGCATACTTGGCCACTTTGAACAGAAATTTGGTCCCTTTTTATGACGATGGGCTTGAAAATATAAAAAAAATTCGGTTATTCTTCGTGTAATGACTAGTACAAATATTTTAAGGTAACCACTTTATAGAGCCCCCTTAATTGATAATAGCAACCCCTTATTTTAGAAGTTACCAACTTGTGGGAATAACACACATCTTCATTTTCCTCACTGAATTGTAACATAATTAAGAGTCAAGTCAAATGTTATTAAAAGCATTTTTGTTTGGAATTAAGGAAAGAAAAATGTCACAACGTCAAAATTAAGGAAGAAACACATTATTCATCAACTAGGTCTAGCTTAGTTGGATACAATTTCATGGTTTCTACTATTCCCAAGGGTGAATTTGAAATAGCTTTGTAGTGACTAGTCGATACAGTTGGTGTTTCAGCCCCTATCAGATTCAACAGCTTACACCCATCTGCCACCTCACTCACAGAAGTAACCCGCTATGATCTGTTGTATTTAAAAGAGGCATACCCCATTACTATAGAGTAGATCTGGCTTGAGAGTATAATATGTGACGCCGGGTCGACTTTAAAGTTAATGAGTGATTTACTAGAGTAAACTAGCTGTAATATTAATATGTGATGTGCGACAACTCACTAGGTTGGCACATTGTCTCTATATTAACAAGTAGTTTATCAAAGTTAATTCATTAAAATGCTATTATGTGGCATATGACGGTTCAAAAGGTTTTCATGTTGTCTCTCAACTTTAATTTAACTCAACCCAACGAAGTGTTTTCTCAAATATTTGAGGTCTCAAATTTAATTTTATTAGTTAAATACGAAATATTCTTTACCTCCTAAAAAAGTTGCGACACATGACAACACAATGTTGGCACATTCTCTCCAACATCTAACGAGTCAATTGACGAAATTGACTCACAATTTTTCACGTTGTTTGTCAATGAGTTAGCTGTTAGTATGAATTGACTCGCAAAAATATATTTGCGACATGCCACAACTCACAAAGTTAACATTTTAATGAGTTAGTTGCCAAAATTAAATAACTCACAAAAGATAAATTTGCTATATGTGACAATTCATAAGGTTGGTACTTTATCTTAAATTAGTGACTTGTAGTTAAAGTTGACCCACTAAAATGTTATTAAGGATTGGGTCATATGTCAACTCACAAGTTTGGTGCGAGTCGCAAAGTTAATGTTTTTTCTATTAATATTACTATTCACTCGAAGTAAATTTTGACTACCACGGCAACTCGTTGGTATGATGGCTATCAAATTTATTCTTAGCACTTACTTAATCCAGCAAATTGAGAATTATTTATTAACCATTGTGAAAACTCACAAATTTTAGATGCCGAATCTTAAATTTAGTGTATTTAGAGTGGTTTATCAAAGTTAATTAGTTAAAATGTTATGGTATAACATGTTACAACTAACAAAGTTAGCCTCTTATTTCTCAAATTTGACGAGGTAATTATCAAATGATTAACTCGCAAAAATAAAATAAAAATGGCAACATTTGACAACTCGTAAGATTGGCCATTTTTTTCTTAACGTTGGTGAAATGAAGAGAAGGGCCTACCAAATTATTCTAAATCAAATTAGTCCTCACAGGTAACAACTCGCTTGAAAAGATCTTGCATTTTCATTTTCTTTGGTGTAAGAGATACTAACTAAATATTTTGATCAAATTTAGGGAAAATGATAATAATTTGACCTAGCAGCAAAGCAAATATGAATAGAAAAAATACAAAATTAAAGTTCATCCCAAGCACTATATCATAGATGGAATACTGAAATTTTTATGTGCTTTTGGTGTGTACTTCTAGTGGGTATTCTCCTTGATAGTTAATTAAATTTGAGCATTAAACCGAAGCCAACCGTTATACATGCCAACCTCATCAGTGAGAGATTGTTATTTTTTACGATTATTTTTACTTTGATACCTATTATTTTCTATCTAATTTAATTTGGCCCTTTTGATACGCGATAAGGTTGGGTGAAATTTGATTCCTTTCAAACAATCTTCTTTATTAAATGTTAAAAAATCTTTAAAAAAAACATATTTGGATTCATACATTTAAAAATAAACCTTTTTTTAAGAAAACAGATAAAATAATATTACTGAGAAATGTCCAAAGATACAACATAATAGAGCCAACTAGGAAAACCATCAAACCAAGTCCCCCTATATAAAATGTGGGTTGCTCTATTGCTCCCACGGGTAGAAAATTTAAAAACAATCATCGAAAAGTAAAAGTACAAGCCCTTAACATCTTGAAAGTGACATGGGAATTAATATGTTGAATAATTGATAATGAATCGTTCTCCACTTCGTGGACAACAATCTCTAATTCTTGTGCAATATTTAGAGCTTCAACTATGGAATAAGCTTCGGTTCAATCAACATCCACTAAGTATGGGATCTTCATTGCCATTGCAAATATAACTGAGTGACCAGAGTCATGCACAGTAGCCCCTAATCCTGCTATTCCGGTCTTTGTGTCAATAACAACGTATGTGTTCATTTTGAGTTTTGACTAGTGGAGCTCTCCATTTCGGCCATGGACGACTGCTATTCTCGAAACTCAATGATCTATAAACCTGGTAATAAGAGCAAAGAAAATCTTCCGCTTTTGTATATATAATAGTTGGATCGCATCGATTCTCCCCATTAACTCCTTTATTCCAATCGAACCATAACATCCATGTTATAACCACCGCCAAATTAATATGGTGTTTGTTATCTGAATTGGCTATAGAGCTCAAAGCATCAATGGACTTTAGATGGTGATTATCCATATCGATATAAACCAATTGCCTGTCTCTTAAGCAATACAAGCTTTAGCATAATGCCAAATATCATGGTGATATTCCTTATAAATATAGGAATTATACGATGCCATATGTTGAGTTGGAAGAGAGCCAGTCACGAGAGACCCTCCATAAAAAAATAAGATTTTTTAGAAAGTTTAAGATTCAAAAGAAAATTCCACATATATGAAAAAATAAAACTAGAAGAAGATGATTAATCCCGTTTGGGACTGCAGATGACTTTATACCCCCTTTTTAGGAATAAATCCTGAAAGAAAGTGCCACATGATCGTATCTCGATGATTAGTGCCCCCGATTGAAGTGGGGATATTCGAGGCTTCCTAAGGTACAAATGAATCCTTAATCAATTGGGCTTTCTATTCCCACAAGTCTATTAAGCCTTGGAGAGAGAATTTTGAAAGAAAAGTTCAGAGGTAACCACTTATCATGATACACAAAAATATTGTAACCGTTGCCAACCCTCCATCTGTATCCTCTATCCAACAACTCTCTGACCCCACCATATAGTTCTCCATGTGTATGATAGATCCTGTCCTACATTAGCCTCCATAAATTGAGTATTGGGGAATTACTTCCCTTTCAAAACTTGACTAATAAGAGACGGAGGGTTTTTGTTTAGCCAAAAGAGCTTGGTTGAATAGTCCAACATATCTGAAATGAAGACCACCCTCCCCTTTTGGACGACACAATGTTTTCGGGAGATGCAATGAATTTTTCGTCCCTCAACAGTAATTCCCTAGCAATTGAGACGTTGAGTTCCGTACAAAACCAGTTTGCATTATAAAACAACTCATGAAATATGACATGATGAACTGAAGCATGACCTTTGTGAGGATTTCCTTCCCACCTTTTGAAAAAAATTTCTCTTTCCATCCTTGAAACCTCTTCCATACCATATCCTTCAAAAAATTAAAGGCTCTCCGCTTATTTCTCCCGTAGGATTTGTCAACCCTAATGCTAGTTAACTTCGTGGATCCCTAGGTATTGAGAAATTCTTTCCCAATCCGGGAGGGGGGGAGGGGGGACATTGGTGCTGAAACTAATGGATGATTTGTTGAGGTTAATAGTTTGTCCATGAGAAGACTAGCATCGGCAATAAACTAGCATCGGCAAATAGCAAATGAAAAATGGAAGGACTGTTTCTAGCAATTGAGATCCCTTTCAATCTACCATTCAATTTTGCTGACTTGATCATGGGGATAAAGCCCATTCTGGAACAAAATGAATAGGTACGGGGATAACGGGTGACCCTGCCTGATACCTCTAGATGGCTTGATATTCCCAACAGGAACTCTGTTTATAAGAACCTAATATTGAATAGAAGCATTGCACTTTATAACCCATTATATCCATATTATGTTAAATCCCATCGCTTCCATAATTTTTTGGATATAGATCCATTCCGCCCTATCATATTCCTTACTCTGTTCACCTTCAAATAGATCTGTTCTTCTTCTTTTTCTTCTTCTTCTTCTTCTTCTTCTTCTTCTTCTTCTTCTTCTTCTTCTTCTTCTTCTTCTTCTTCTTCTTCTTCTTCATGTGATGGATTATCTCAAAGGATAGTAAGACATTGTCAACTATTTATCTCCCATGAACACAAGGACTTTGGGATGCTTTGATTACATAGGGGAGAATACATTTTAATTTATTAGCCACAACCTTTGAAATAACTTTGTATACCACATTACATAAACTAATGGGCTTGAAATCAACAACGGTGATTGGATTCTTGACCATCGGGATGAGAACGATGAGTGTTGTTTGAAACCTCAATATCTAATCCGTTGTGAAAAAACTCCCAACACAATTTTAAAATATCAGTGCTCACTACATCCCAATATTTCGGGTAAAATAATGCTGGGAACCCATCGGGCTCAAGGGATTTTAATGGACTCATTTGTGTTACGTCAACCTTAACTTCATCTGTAGTTACAAGTCTAATAAAAGTTAATTCATTTCGTTAGTGATTATAGGTACGACATGACACACCACAGAAGGTAAGTCTTTGGAAGAGGGGTTTGAAGAAGAAAAGAGATGTGAAGAAATCACATATATCAATTGAGATTGTACCTTAATCATGAATCCAACCTTTAGTAGGTGAGATGAGTGTAGTGATAGTATTAAACTTCTGGAGGAAGAATTTTGTATTAGCCATTCACTTAGGATCGTTGTCTCCAATGCAAATCCTTCTCTTCCATAAGCTTCATATAGTCCCTTCTAATTGTTTTAGTTGTTGCATTGTGTCCTCACAGACCGGGAGTGTCTCAAGAAGATTAATCTTACCCTTCGTAGTTAGCAAATTCGTTTTGAATTTTGTAGCATATGTCTCATTTGCCTACCTCGATAGAGCAGTCACACATGCCTTTGTAGCTTCATCAAGCTTCGTGACAATATCCTCCCTGAGCACAAGCCCAAGAACTCTTTATAATCTCGATACAATCAGATTTTAGGGTCTACCTTTGCTCAACACCATGGTCTAGATGAATGAGAATCTGCCTATGATCCGAAAACCCAGACTCAAGAAGAAATGCCACAGAATGTGGGTATAAATCTTCCCATTTCTTAGTGAAAAAAACCGATAGAGTTTTTTTTTGCGCAAATACTCACGTATATCGTCCGTTTTCCCGTGTAAACAATGTTTTAAATCGCAATCACGCAAGGTGCCGCGTTTTAGTTCTGGGGGCACATCGTGTAAATCGCGTCATGCATCGCGTAAGCAATTCATGCATTTGATTTTATAATAAATAAACAAGTTCAAACAATCAATCATGAAAGGAATACTATATCATTTGAAATAAAGTCACAAATTCATAAAGTACTACATAATTTCTAGTAAAGGCACCGTATTTCCAACAAAAATCTATTTTCTAATTTTTTATTCCAGTTTTTCATTTCTAATTTTTATTTTCATTTTATATAGAAATATAGAAAACTAGGGATACACATTCATTTGTTAGAAACAAAACATTATCTTTAAAATGTGACTTATAAATAATTTGAAAGTCAAAATATAATTTACTGAAACTTTGATCTCTAAAATGTAATTTACCAAAAGTTTTATGGCCAAAATTTTATTAAAAGAAAGTATAAGGACCAGAATGTATGCTAAAGAAACTTCAGGGGTCAAAATGTAATTCACATAAAGTTATGGAGTTGTCAGTTTTTTCACATAATTTAGGCATATAATGTAATTATTTAAAGTTTTAGGGGTAATGATACGCCGTAAATATTACGTATTTCACCCGTTAACCTACGCGTTATTAGCCCCCTCGGGTATCTTAATCCCTATATTTATGCTCGTTAACTAGACAACCTCGGATTTCTATGTTAACATGTTTTGCAGGGGTTAATTGAGCTTTTGTAGGTATTTGGATGCTAAGTATGAAGTTCGGATTCATTCCGGTGAAGTTCCGTACGCAACCGCACGTTCAAGGGCATTTTAGTCTTTTCACAGCTTGGGTACTTGGCCTGACATCTCACGAAAGTTGTATCCCTCCTCACTAGCTTCGCGTGGCCGTGAACGGTGCGCGATTCCGATTCATAACGAAGAAGTTACGGCAATTTCAGCGGAGGAAAACCAAGGAAAGCAAAAGAGGAGAAGGAGAAGAAGAAAAGACCAATGCAGTGGGCTGCTGCAATCTGCCCTGCTTGATCGATCGATCGACCTCGATCGATCGATCCCCTGTTTTTCTGCAGATATTTTCTTTTCTTTTCTTTCTTCTTTTCTTTTAATCCAACTTACTATAAATACAAATTTTGTTGTAATAAACAAGTGAACGTTTTTAGGTTAGTTTTAGTTAGGGTTTTGGGGTTTTGCTTGGTTCTTCTACAATTCCTCTTGGTTTGACACCCCATGTGGATTGTATGTTGACTATTCATCTCCCTCTCCATTAATATAGCTTGTTTTCCATTAATTCTTGCTTTCTAGATAATTTACATGCTTTTCTAGATAGTTTATTGTGTTTATTTATTGCTTTCTTAGTTTAATTTAGTTAATTCACCATGCACCCTTAGATAAATAGGGTCGGGATTGCGTTTCCGCCATTTTCGGGTTTGCACCTCAAAAATTAGGTTTTGTGTAAAATTGCGTTTAATTGAAACCGCGTGTATTAAAGTTGGATTGTTATGCGTTTAACTTTATTTGTCATGCAACTTTAGTGTTTATAGCGACAATTCGAATTGAATCCGCGTGTGACCATTTTCAGTTAAATGTTTTATCTCGCAACTTTGGGTTAAATTCCTTCGTGTGATGTTTATGCTTAATTAAAAATGCTCGATTAATTGCTTTCGAGCCTTAACTCTAATTAGTAGTTGTTTCGATCCGTTTGGTAGAATGCGATCCCGATCCTCGCTTTCCTTTATTTTATTCTTTGTTTTAACCTTTTTTGGAGGATTTGCATACTTTGAGCGGTAAGAAACTTTGATTCGCGGTTGCTCACTTTCTTGCTCGGATTCTCCATCTACAAACAACGAGGTAATCATGTCCTACTATTATAGTTATTACGGTCATTCTAATGATTCTTACTTTGGGGATAGTTTTCAAGTTTTCCATTTTGAAGATTTTCTTGAAAATGAAAGACTTAAAAACATTTATCGGAATGAAAATCGTTATTGGGAGCTTGAGTTGGATTCATTATTCGAATCCAATGACGATTCTTATTTCATTACTTTCGAAGACGAGTTTCAACCAAATGAGGAGTCCGAGGCTCTTGAGCCGAGGAAGCCTACTTTGGAAGAAACTTTGCTTCTTTACTCCCAAGGTTTGGAAAGCCTAAATGATGCTGGAATGAGACTTGGTGCACTTTGCGATGAGATGAATTCTTATGCACAAAACAACGAGGAGGTGGAAACTAGTGTTTCACCTCAATTTTTCAAAGAATTTCTCATCGAATGTGAATCTTTCTCCCCCGAAATTCAATCTCCTTCCGACGATGAGTCGATTGAGATTGAATTTGTTTCATCACCATATTCGTTTTCCGTGATCGAACCATTAGAATTACCGGTTGATTCCTATGAGTCGGTAGAAACTTTTAAAAATTATATACTTTTTGCCGACGAGGACTCTTTACCGGACTTGTTTTCGATGGATGTTATCCTCATGTGTGCACCATCTCCCATTCCATTTGAAAAACCTTTGGGAGATGAATCAATTTTTCTTGGACCTCTAGTGTTCTTGTCCCCCTTGTTATCCAAATCCCCCATCGTCCGCCCAAAATTTCAAATTGGCGATGGTTCACTTTTTTCACCACCCACATGCCTTCCGTTGTTCAAACGGAATTCCTATTTTCCGGGAGGCATGTTCGCTTTGGAGGGTCCACCGTTGATCTTTCAAAGTCAAATCCCTTTTTGGGTGGACCCTCAACTATTTAGACTTCTAGTGTATAGTTAGTGTGAAGCCTAAATAGTAGGTTGTAAATAATTAGCTTTTTAATTTTCTTTCTTTCCTATTTTTCTTTCCTTTTTAATTTAGTCTAGTGTAATTAGTTAACTTTTTGTTATTTGTTTTTGCTATGCTCGGTACTAACTTGTTTTGTAGATTTCATTGGACTCGTGCTTATGGAGATCGCTCCAATTTTGGGTAATATCGTTCTTTTCATCTCTTTGTGTTGTGTTCTTAATGCGCATTGAGGACAATGCAACATTTAAGTTAGGGGGTGCAAGATATTCTATCCATTTCTTTGTTTTGTCCATGGATTTTCTTACTTGTTAGTTACTAGGTATGCCTTTTTGTGAAAAATTTAAAAAAATTCAAAAATATTTTCTTTCTTTTTTCTCCTTTGTTGGGCATTTTGCCTTGTTTTCGATGATAAATTTCAATAATTGCCCGATCCAATAGACAACTCAATGATGCATGTTCTCGATTTTAGAAGTTATTGGACTTTAGTCCTCAAATCATTGATATTGTGAATAACTTCATGAATTAAACTTTATCCCATGAGCATATGCACTTTCCTTGTTATATTGATTTGGTTTAAGATTTTTATAACTCGGTAATCTTTTGTTGCATTGTATATACTTACACCGAGTAAGCTTCGTACCTTTCGTCATTTGTGAGTGTTATACACTATTCTTTCCTCTTTGAAAACGTTGAATTCGTTGGTAATCTCTCTAATCTTTCATTTGACCGTTCATTAATTGAGTTCATGCTTGAAATGTGTTACTTGATCATGATTTTCATATATTGTTTTGACTTGAGAATTGCGTAAACTTTGTGAAATGATCATAGGCAATCTTTGTTATATCACCCATATTAGCCTTGACCTCACCATATATGTTTCCCTAGTCAACCCCTTTGAGCCTAAATACTAGCCTTTCATTTCATTACCCAAAATTCCATAACCAACTTTAAATTGGAGTTTTAACCCATACATACACCTTACATACCTTTGTTTGGAATGTTACTTGGGATTGAATGTTGTTTTTGTATTGTGGTTTCAATTTTAGGCATATGAGAGTTTGATAAGCAAAGAAAAGAAAGTAGTGAAAAAAGTGAAGAAAAAGAGAAAGCAAAAAGCAATAGAAAACAAAAGAGAAAAATGAGAAAAAGAAGAAAAGAAAAGAAAGAGAAAGTTGTAAATGTTGTGTATAGTGTTCAATAAGCTTTGATTACTCTCCCCGATGATATATCTAATGCTCGTTTGGAAGTTACTTTCCATTTTTGATATTGCCCGCATTCTTCCCATTATCCCGAGTTTTCATCCCGAACACTTTGAATTCGTATATACATTCCTTCATTTCGTACCCTAGCCTAACCTACATTATAATCCTATTAAAGTCCTATGTGATCTTCGGGTGCATTTAATTTAAAAGTCATAATAGTTTTGATAATCTGTGAAAATGCATTTCGCCTCTTTTGATGAGTGGTATCTTTCATTGAGATTACAATTTTTCAGTTTATATATAGCGTTCTTCATTTGTGACATGTGTGCGGCCTAGTTTCCATTTACATTTACTCTTTATGCCCGCATGTCCCGTGTATTACCTCCCATTCCGAGTGATTTCATTTGTTGAGCGTAATGCCCGTGAGGATTGAATATATGCATGCCTTTATGTTTATCCAGTTTATTTAAGTTTTTCGCCAAATCATACTTTGTATGTGCTCTCCCCCCTCCCACTTTTAAAGTTTCAATTCTATGAGGTGCATTCAACCTGTTAATAACAACGGACTTTAGTTTGAATTCGTTCAATATGCTACTAACATGTTTGAAATCTTTTTCGTTGTTGTTGAGTTTGTTGCATGTTGGGTTGGGCATATTTTGAGGAAACTGTATGATGTTTGTGGGTAACATCCCTGAAAACCCTCACGAGACGACACTCGTCCACTAGGGTAACCTAGGGGTTTAACGGCTTATTGCATATGCTAAATGCAATCGAATCGCCCGCGAAAGTGGCCTTATCTTTTTATTGCTTTTATACCATACTTTTGTACTTCTCCTGCTATTGGTTTTCTTGTAGTCTGCATTCGTTATCCGGGGGGTTCAACCACATCGCGCAATCTCCCATGATAGCACTCGAACACATATACTTCCCTATAAATACTATTCACATAACTATTCATAAATCATATATATATATATATATATATATATAAAATAAATCCAGGCTACCCGCGTACTAATGTCCGTAACACTAGCCTAGCACATTTAAGTCTATAATCCATCCCAAATTTGAATTAATCATACACTAATTAATTTCATTATAGCGTCACTCAATCAAACATACTCGGACTATCTCGCTCGGCCCTAACTATTCATAAATCATATATATATATATAAACACACTACACAACCACATATATATATAATAAATCCAGGCTACCCGCGTACTAATGTCCGTAACACTAGCCTAACACATTTAAGTCTATAATCCATCCCAAATTTGAATTAATCATACACTAATTAATTTCATTATCTTGGCGTCACTCAACCAAACATACCCGGACTATCTCGCTCGGCCCTAAATTCAAATTTCCCAATTCATTATTCAATTTCTTTTAATTAAGTTTACCCACTTAATTAACAAGATTTCAAATTACTCAATCATAAACCTAAATTATCCAATTGGATTTATCCTGTATTAATCCAAGGGTGAATTTCACAAAATCAAACCCTAAATTATAACCATAAAATTCAGATTCATCCAACATAGGAACTGTTCATCGCAAAATAACAATCAAGTCTGAATCAGGGGACAGAAGAAATCTGTCAGAATCCATCAGGTCGTTCAAGCGACCAACCATGTCATTCGAACGACACTAGATGTCGTTTGAACGAGACATCAGGTCATTCAAACGACCCTGATGTTCTCTCTCTTCTCCATTCTGCCCAGAAAACCCAATCCGCCATTAAAACTTTAAAACCTTCAATTTTGTACAGATTTCACCCCCTAAAACTTTAAAACTTCAAAACCCCTTCCGCCATTAAAACTTTAAAACCTTCACGGTGGTTTTATTTTATTTGGCTCACCAATTCTATACAAAAAAACTAAACTTATGACTACACTCAACAAAAGGGAGTATAGCGGTCAAGTCTGAGTATCGAACCCACAGAGAAATGTGCTAGAATCTAATTGATTTAATACTTCTCAAATAAAAGCGTAAAAGGTGATTTTTTACCTAAAAGAGAAAGCAAAATATAATCTAGGCATGGGTTAATTAAAACTAGATTAACAAAGACAGAAAAACTATAGGATGCGACTAATATCCCTCACCCTGGCTTAACATATATAAATGGTTACACGGGACTACGGATTCATTAAAATTGGGTCTCGTTTCGACAGTTAATTAAATCTAGGATTGTCACACCCTAAATTCGCATAAAAGTCTAATAAGATTTTGGCTTTAACTAATATCCTGGGAATTATGCGCGAAAGGTCGTAAGCACGGAGCATACATGATATACCCTGTCAAATTTCCTAGGCATAACAACTAGGACAACCCAATCGAATTAAATACGTAAAATCCATAACCAAAGCAAAGTAACATATTAAACATGAGGCGAGTTCAATCAATCGCAACCTAGACTAATTTAGCTAGAAAGCATGGTAAAAACGCAGTAAAGGAAAGCATTAAGTAAACGCGAGAGAAATAGAGAAATACCAAAAATGGAAACTTGGATTGATAGAGAAGACGATGAATAGTGTTCTACACAACCTCGACGGGCAAACCCCTCTATACGAGAAAACCCTCAGAGGAAGAAAATGGCACACCCAAAATAATCTCCAAACCCTAGCTTCCCAAAACAAACCTAAGCAAAACAATCTATTATTACAAGATATCCCTCTCAAATGAGAGAAAAAGGTATATATACAAAAGTCCGAATGGAAAACTTGAAATTAAAAGAAAAGCAAAAGATCTGCAAAGTCGAATCGATTCGCCTTGGAGTGAATCGATTCGCTAGGTAAATATCTTGAAGGCTGCAAGTGAGCGAATCGATTCGGCAGAAAAACAAATCGATTCGCTGGAAAGGACCTGATGTACTGCCTTGTAACGTATCGATTCGCCCATGGAAAAATGGTTACTGGTTCATAGCGAATCAATTCACAAAGCGGCGAATCGATTCGTTCCCCTGTTTTTTCCTTTCCTTCTTCTTCTTTGATTTGAAAGGTTTTTCTCTTCAGCGAGAATTGCAGTAACTTCTTCATTCGGATTCAAAATTATGCACTGTTTATGGCCACACAAAGCTTTACCAGATGGCTACAACTTCTGTGTAGATGTTGGACCACTTGCCCAAACTATAAAATGATCAAAATGCCCTTGTGTGTACGATTGTGTACGGAACTTCGCCGAAATGTATCCAAACTTCATACTTAGTACCTAAATACCTACAAAAGCCCAATTACACCTCATATAGCATGTTAACAATATAAAATAGAGATTGCCTGGTTAACAATCATAAATATAGAGATTAAGGAACCCAAGGGGGGCTAAAATGCATAAGATTTGAGGGTATAAATATGCAATATTTTATACGAATCAATGGAGAATCCCGATCACAGTAGCGTTGATAGATTCCCAAGGTGTATCATTATGCTTAATAAACGTAACAGAGTTTTAGGGGGCATTGTCTCTCATAACACACCTACAATGTTGAACCACACATCCCCTACTCCTACTAATCACCTTTCCATTCCCCCCCCCCCAAAAAAAAATCCATCCATGCTTACAATGATTTCAAAGCAAGAACCATTTATTGGTCAATTATAAATCAAGACGGGAGAGTTACTTCATCCACGAAAGTCGTTGGCGCATCATCTAATACTATGTATGGAAATTATAGTGAATACACCATTGAAACCGTAAGAGACGCAGTTACGAGAGTCAATGATATCTGTAATACACGTGGTCTTTCAAGATTTTATTTATTGAATTTATTATTATTAGTTTAATAATTTTATGTTTGACTTTTATATTACTTTCTCCTATAATAAGAATCTAATTTTTCATATACATTATTATAATCATCCAACGTAGAACGTCAACAACCTATTTGAAGGAGAAACATGGGCTAGAATATTCGTACCCCGCATTCGAGTAACAATAACATGTAAAAAGAATATTTTTTTGTTCAACAGATAACCCCTATCACATCACATTAAATATCTATATGTTTTTTAGGAAAATTCAAAGATGCCTGCAATTTTGGTGGACCAAGTTATAACTGTGAGCATTGCGGCTCCATTATGTGGTATGAAGAGCATAAGGAGAAACATAGACGACGCAGAAATATAAAGCTCTCCATGTGTTATCGAGAAGGAAATATAAAATTGCCCTCGCTAAAATAATCACCCGCGTTCCTAAATAGTTTGTTAAACTCTTTGGCAAGAAGAAGATCTGCCACATTTCATGATAATATTCAGGCATATAACTCCATGTTTGCCTTCACATAGATGGGTGAAAAAATAGACAAAACTATAAACAACGAAGTTGAACCTTATGTCTATCGCATTTCTGGCCAAAATTACAATAAAATTGTTTCCCTTCTGCCTTTAACTGGAGAGCTACCCAAATTTTTACAACTCTATATGTATGACACTGATAACGAAGTTCACAATGGGCTGCGTGCATTTCATGGAGATGGCCCCTCATCAACTTTAGTCACTGAGATTATTGAAGGTTTAATCAGAATGTTTGACACACACAATGTATTAGAAAAAGCGTTTAGGATGGCATGTGATCATTTCAAGGAAGAATATTTCACAGACGTACGTATAAGAATAATCACAAATCGATCTAGAAACTCATCTATATACAAATTAATGCGCCAGAGGTAGATGAACTTATTATTAGAGACCTACACGACATTGATGTAAAGAGAGATGTAATTGTGGAACATAGATCAGAGGGGTTGCAACGAATCAGCAATCTTCATCTATCATTTATGGATATGTAGTATCCCTTGCTATTTCCATACAGTGAGGATTACTTCCATCTCGATATTACATACTTGAATAAAAGAGGTCGACTAAAAACCAAAAGAAATTTTGTTACAATGCGTGAATTTTATGCTTATAGATTGCAACAAAGGATGAACGAAGCACAAACTCTCCAACTTTCAGGATGATTATTCCAAAAATTTATAGTTGACGAATATACTTGTATTGAATCTGAGAGATTGCGATGGGTAAGATGAAATTAGACACAATTAAAATCTGAACTCTATAAAGGCTAAAAGGATGTAGTTCTAAAGGGACATACAACACCTGCCTCTGTCGAAAAATGTATCATCCTACCCTTTAGCTTCACCGGAGATCCATGATATATGGCCCAAAACTTTCAAGATTCTATGGACATATGTAGATGGGAGGGAAACCTCGATATTTTTATTACATTTACTGGAAATCCCAAATGGATAGAAATACAATCTTTCCTTGATTTAACACCAAGTCAAAAACCTGAAGACATGCCAGATATTGTGACAAGGGTATTCAAAATTAATCTAATTCAACTAATGCAGGATTTAGCAGATGGTCAACATTTTGGTCTTATTTTAGCGGGTCAGTATATGCTTACATCTTATGATCTAGCACAATTACAATCCTTATATTTCTTTATAAACTTAGTTAGTACACATATGTTATTACCTATCAATATCTTTAAATTGCTTGCAGCCATTTACAAAATTGAGTTTCAAAATATAGGCCTACCTGATGTACATATATTATTTTTTCTACAATCTATTTGTAACAATAGAACTCCAAATGAGATTGACAACATCATCTCAGCGGAGTTACCTTATTATACAGTAGATCTAAATGGGTATGCAACCGTTGGTCAATTTATGATGCACGGTCCATGTGGCGCTACTAATCCTTCTTCGCCATGTATGATAAAAGAAGGTTGATAAAACACTTCCCTCGCCTTTTTACCAATGAAAAAATAACTGATGACAGAGGATACCCGGTGTATAGGAGAAGAGTTGATTCAATTTTTTATGAAAAGCATGGGGTGAAGCTTGATAATAGGTTTGTTGTACCTCTCAATATTGACTTAATCAAAAAATACCAAGCACATATCAATGTTGAATTGTGTAATAGATCAAGGTTTACAAAATACATTTTCAAGTAAATTAACAAGGGCCCCGGCAGAGCAAGAATGGTCTTAGAAGAGAATATTATACATAACCAACAACATCGAACAGAGCAAGTAAGGGAAATTGATGAAATACATACATTTCTCGATTGTCGTTATCTCTCATCCTGCGAAGTGTGTTGGAGACTTTTTGAGTTTGACATCCAATACATAAGTGTAAGTGTTGAGCGTCTTACTTTGCATCTTCCAGATCAACAAGTTGTCACCTTTAAAGATTTTGATAAACTAGATAATGTTGTAAACGGAATCTATGTCAACAAAACTATGCTCATAGAATGGATGAGAATTAATTCAGTTCACAAAGATGCAAGAGAGTTAACACACGTAGATTTCCCAAAAAAATGGACATGGAATGCAGAATACAAGGAATGGAAGAGGCGTGAATCTGGACAATGTACTAGATGCATTAATTTTGTGCACCCAACTGCAGGCGACATGTTCTACCTTCGAATGTTATCTAACATTATAAAGGGATCAAGAAACTTTGAAGAAATGAGAACCATCAATGGAGTGACATACTCAATATTTAAGGCAGCACGTTATTCACTTGGGTTACTAGAGGGAGACAAAGAGTGGTATGACGTAATACATCAAGCATCGCAATGGTCAATGGGGACACGGTTGTGGGATCTCTTTGTCACACTTCTTCGCTTTTGTAAGGTCTCAGATACTTTACATCTTTGGGAAAACAACTGGGAATTAATGACTGATGACATTATGTATCGATAAAGGAAGATCCTCAATTTCAATAATCTGATGCTTATAGATGATCAAATAAAAAAATTATAGTCCGTATGAAATTGACCAACTATTTATCAAGAGAAATAAGTCTCTAAAGGATTTCCCCCCTTTACATATCCCAAATCATACACTTATCCACGAATTGAATAATAAATTGATCACATAAGAGCTATCATATGATGTTGACCAAATATTGCGCGATCATGCAGACCTACATAAAGGACTGAATATAATTCCATCATTCAGTCATGTATCAAAGATAAAGGGATATTATTTATTTCGAGATTAAGGTCAGAGGGAAAAATTGTGTTAGCAGTTACGTCACTGGGAATTGCCTCACTGTTATTACGTGGTGGAAGAACAACACATTTATGTTTTGCAATTCCAAACAATATAAGAGAGAACTCAACCTGTGAGATTCGTCAGGGTACCCAACTAGTAAAGCTAATAAAAAAGAACGATGTTGATAATTTGGGATGAGACACCAATGAACCATCATCACACTTTTGAGTCTGTTGATAAATCATTCAAAGATATTATTCGGTTCAATAATCTGTATTCAAATGAAAAAGTTTTTGGGGAAAAATCGGTTTACTTGGTGGTTATATTAGGAAAAATCTACCCATTTTACCAATAGTCAACAAAGAGGATATTGTAAATGCCTCAATTAGTAATTCTTACATTTGGAGTTATGCCATGTTTTCTTCTTAAAAAAAAATGTGGATTCAAGATTCAAATGAATTTAATGATTGGATCCTCGCTCTAGGATATGGAGATTTTTCTACTAACATTGACATACTAGATGATATGCTCATCCCATTTACTGATGATCCCATTGGCTGTATAATTTAATCAACATATCCAGACTTATGCCACAACTATACCAATAGTAAGTATTTAAATTCTAGAGGGATTATGACTCGAACAAATGACAGAGGGGATGAAATCAATTCGTACATTATGGACCTGCTTCCCGAAGATAATAAACATATCTCAACTCCGATTGTCTTTGTAAAGCTACTGGGAGTTTTGTTGATTAAGACATTCGCTTCTCGACTGAGTTTCTTAATACACTTACATTCCTGGGGCACCTAAACCATTAATTGGACTTGAAAATTGGAATGTTGATCAGTTTGTTACGAAACATAAATCAAAGTGCTGGACTTTGCAATAGTATAAGATTGATAATCACCCAACTTTCAACGTTGGTTATTGAATGTAAAATCATTACTGGGTCAAACATTGGCGCACAGGTATGTATTCCCACGGTCATTATGTCTACTATAGAACCTAAATGGACTTTCATTTTGAAACGACGTTAACTACCTGTACGATCATCATTTCACATAATAATCAACAATAGTCAAGGGCCAAACTTTACAAAATATTGGAGTATACTTACCGCACCCACTCTTTAGCCATGGTCAACTGTACGTCATGGCATCTCGAGTTACTTCACGTTATGGATTAAAATTTTGAATAATGTTAGATAACTCGAATTATTAAAAAAAGACAAAAAATGTGGTCTTCAAAGAAGTCTTCGATTCATTTAATAAAAGTACATTAAATTCAATTGAAACATGAAAATTACTTACATATATTTCATTTGTAAACTTAGTGATTAACCAAACTGATGCTTATTGCAATCACAGGCCAATCCCTAAATACATCATGAGAAAGGTGACATTACTTAAGTACCTTCAAAAGGAAGGGATGGACAATACAGGTGCATGTTTTAAGAAAATGGAAGACTCGTAATAATAAAGTAAACAATGAAATCATGAGCACTGACGTGATACTACTTGATGAAAATGTATTCACTTCATATATCTCTAACCCATATAAATTTATCTACTATACCAAAAATTTCACTTACACACATTCATTTCTTTTCAAAAGGACATCACATCCATTCTTGCATAAGGAAGAAATTAGTTGACCAGTTCAAACAGTTGCTGAATGAGGGGGAAATTTACACAATCTCTACGCTCATAGATATGGATAACAAGCCTAACTAGTCACCCCCAAATACATGATTTACTTCTAACCCAACACCTTGGTCAAAGAAATTTTAGGGAATTACCTAAACATTAGTTGCCATCGCTTTGAATTACTCGATTTTAACCATGCCGCATCAAGGACAGATAACAAGAAACTATCTGGTAAGAATTACATACACGATAAATTTATACTAAGATCTATTATAATTTTTAACTCTAAATAAACGTAGTAGGAGTATTGATTAGCATGAACGATATTGAAGATCAATTAGCGAGGGGAAGTGTGATAAAAAAGGGTTATTCAGCTACAAAACCAAAGGTAAACTGTTATTGCATATCTTAGTACGTTCATATAATTGCTTATATAAATACATATGTTTAATACGTTATACAAGTACATCGAGGCCAAACTACAAATAACGTTGTGGGCCGATAATGCACATGATTTGGATGAAGATATTTTAAAAAACTTATCATCACCGATATCATCATAGTTATCTCATATAGAACTATTAAGTTATTCCAAGGTAAACTTCTTGTCCTCACATAGATTTTTAACACTCATTTACCTCTAATATTTATTTATGTAATAACTTACACATTTTCATAATAAATTACAAATTATTTTCTCTTACACTTTTCAAATACATTTATTTACTTCTGCCTACAAGCTCCATTTCCCTATATCCATCATACTTTCAATCTATTAAACACCTAATACATTTACAAATATGTTCAATTATCCCATTTCCCAGGAAATTACTCCCTCTCCGCTACAAATGCAAGCAAGGTTTACATCAATCCATACATACCGGAAGTTTCATCATTGAAGGACGGGTAAAGCACTATACATTTTTAATAACCCTTTCAACTATGAATATACACATGTCACTATTGCAAAAATTCTCCGATAACATCTCTCGACATCATTCAAATGCATGCAACAACTGAACACAAAGCAGAGTTAAAATCAATTGAAGAAATTTTGTCGATCAGATCCAGTGCACAACCGGAGGTATTCAAATTTACGTAATTCTTCAAACACAATGATTCCTTATTTAATGATCATATTACAACATAAAATTAACATTAAATTAATATATATCCAATGTTCATTTCATGTAAAGAGAAGATCATCGACATAGATACACAATATGGTTGGTTCTACTTATCATGCACTAAGTGTAATAGAAAGTGTAACCCGCTATCTACAACATTTTGGTGTGACCATTGCAACATTGAAACCAAATTCCTTAAACTAAGGTATGAAGTACTATATACAAACAATTATCAACAAACCTTATAAACTAATTATATTTTTTCTCACGAAGCTATCGCTTGAGTGGAAAAGTCAAGGACACAGTGGGTGAAAAACCTTTTTTCATTTTCGATAAGAAAGCAGAGAAGATCCTTCATATCCCTGTCACACGGCTACGCACCATACTAGAAAGGGTAATAACTTATATATAATAGCATATCATTTAAAGTTATATTTCTTAAATTAATCATACCATCAATATTACAGGAACAAGACAGTAACAAAATATCCACATTACTCAATATTATAGTGGGTAAGACATACTAATTCAACATCAAGGTTGAGGATTACAATTTCAAGCATGGGTCCTTGTAATACCCCGCCCGCCCGGGGAGAGCGAGCGGAGCGCCACTGTCGATAAAACTAACCAAAATCCACAATATAACAAGGTATAGAGCATCTAAACCCCACAATATAAAAAGAATCCACTAATCTCAAATTTCTCCAAATTAAATAAAACCAAAATTCTCTTGAAATAAAATAAATCTCCAATGCTCTATACATCAAAATAAATACAAATCTTATCATCTTGTATACTCGAATATTCTTCCCAATAATAATCCATGATAAATATCATTCTCCAAACAAATCCAAAGCGCCCAAAAATCCGCGCTAACTTGCCACTAAAAGAAAATATGGGGAAGTACATAACACGACAAGAAAGATGCTCAACAAATATGTTAGCGATGAATAAAACGTAACAATACGAATACGAATATTCAAATCAACGTGAATCTCATAAGCAATTATATCAATATAATTTCTCAACAACACATTAACCGGGTCACCAGGCCTTACCACCATACCGCGCCTATGCATATTTTTAGCATATCCAGAAAAAAGAATATTGGCGGGTGCCCAACCTCAGTGCCATATTAAAATCTCATGACAACATGCTCAACACCAAATATAATACCACATGAATCGAAATTAGATTCCAATAAATATTTCTAGATTTCCAAATGAATTTCTCAATTCAAATATGAGTCAATAATCACAAGAAAACAACGAGAATAATACTCGCGAGATTTAGGAGCATATTGTGTAAAACCCCATACCTCAAAATCATCACATAATTCGGCCTCACAATCTAATCACACCATCACGTTCCTCTCGTGGAAATAATCAAATCTCATTCTAGCACAAACTCGAGAAAACAACAAATAAGCCTTCTAATCTAAGGTTGAAATCTTGAATAAGTTTGCGGCTATGGTTTGTATATGAAAGGGAGTAATTTTGGAGAGGTCTTCTGGTTGAAAAGTTTGAGAAAAAGTGACTTGAAAAGTCCAGCCACGAATTTGTTGATATATAAAGGATTAAGTGTTTGATTAAGAAAAAAGTTCTAATCAGGTACAAACACTAAAAAATTTATTCCGGACGATTGGACCGTTGGAATTGGATGAAATTTTACAGAAAATTAGCTGAAGACGAGAGGAAGGTGTTCAAAAATTTCAGCTCGATCGGACAGTTCAATATTTTTAAATATTTTGTTTGCTAGAGAGTTTTGTGTTTTGAGGACTCTTAGAGTGTTTTAGGTTTTGAGGACTCTTCTATATAATAAAAATTCAATTAAAACTCCATTTTAATTCCAATTTCAAAACCGTTTGAAATTCTCATATTTAAAAATAAAATCCAACATATTTTAGCAACAAAAATAATTTTACCAAAAACTTTATTTTCCTCTATAATTTGAAAATACCCCTAAATTACGTGGGTTGTTACAGTCATGTTCCTACACAATGAACAAAATCAACAAAGAAGATACATTCAACACTGATCATCCAATAAACTTAACTCAATCCCAGATAAATACCCTATATTTTGTGATGATATTGCTTTCAATTATAAAAGTAACCTTTCTACTCATACGCTTCACTAAACAGGGACAGAAGAGAACATTTCCCTCATCATTAAGTATGTCTGATGGCAACATAGACCTGCACACAAAGGCTCCAACTAAAAAATACCAAGGTCTACATATTGAGTGAGTATTTATTCTTCCTAAAATTTTATATTCAATTACGTGGTAAAATAATAATAAATACATTAAAATTACATTTAACTTTTATATTTTATTATATTGTGCAGTCACCATTCATTGGAATCGACTTAAAGAATACTCTTCGTGCATTTTGAAAAAAAATTATTACCAGTAATCAAACTATCTGATTTCATTTGCTACACCATAAAACAATATTTATAATATAGCCTCTATATATAAATTCCTTATATTCCCTCAAAATCAATCTAACCACTTCCTCTTTCCATATGCACATAATAATGAGCGAAATGGTTCAAGCAATCAGATTTATGGACCATAACAAAAATAAGCGGGAAATAAAGGGTTATACAAAGCCACTTATCTCTAACAAATGGTAAGTGCATTATCATAGCCAATAACTCTGATTCGGGGCTCTTTACGCATTTACATTACAATTATTTCAGACTATATTGCTGAACAAATTGTTCCTATTTCTGTAATCACTTTGATTTGATTAATGTTGCCATTTACTGCTTTGATATTAACTAATCTAACCTCTTATATTGGAGTAAGGTCTATTAATAAAATAATAGACGGAATATATCTTTTAACTTGGGATTGATAAAATGCACTAATGGGATTGTTGGTTATGAGGGTTGTATTGAGAAAAAATGCGTAAAAAGGCCAAGTACAAAACTTAATGGATGAAAACTTAAGTATTAGATGTTGGTATTAAATCGTAGTTATATAACACATTAAACATATGATTGCATGGAGATAAAAATCCTAGATTCATGTTAAAAAAAAAAAAAACTTGATATAAAATATGCTATGAGTGTATTTAAAATTCCTAATTATGTTCGGGGCGATGTCCGAGGACTCATGAGCATTTTTTGGTGGTCAAGTGGGAAAAATAAAAAGGGATATATTGGAAGTGCTAGACAGAGTTGCACAAACAAAATTCTAATGGGGCGCTGGCCTTTATGGATTCAAAAGATTTTAAACTTGCGTTTGTAACAAAAAAGCATGGAAAATTTTGAAAAATCATCCATCGTTGGTGTTTCGTATGGTATAAGAAAAATACTTTCCAAATATCTACTTTTCGCAGGAGTAAAAAGGCAGCAATTTACCCTTCATTTGGAAAAGTATTTGAGAGGATTCAAAAGTTCTTGACCAGGGGGTCCAGTGGAGGATTGGGAGTGTTGCAAATGTACACAATTAAAAGGGTAAGTAGTTGACCCGACCTTGTCTATTAAAACCATTTGCCCCTTATAATACACTAGATGAAAATCACATGGTTAGTGACACAATCGACTCTGAAAACATAGTATAGAATGAATTACTCATTTGAAATATTTTTTGTGACTCAGATATGGATGAAATTCCATTTTCCCTTGCGTACTTCGACGACGTTGAAATTTGGAACTAGACAAAAAAGAAGCATCAACCTTTCAAAGTAAATTTCGACGGGGTTGTATTTAAAGATCGAAATAGTGTCAGCATACGGGCGCTACATGTTTATATTTTCAGTTGTTAAATAGGAGGAAAATGCCCCGACCCACAATCTACCAAATCATACAAAATACAAATTTGATGTCTATATGTGGAATAAAAATCTAAAATATGTACCTTTGATATTAGATTGACAGAAAGATCTGTTTTTTCTTCAATAAAAAGTAAAATAAAATAAACTTCGGGTATATCAGATTTTTATTTTAGATGTTTTTGGTAACTTGACCATTCCCATTATGCAGGGAACTATTATATGCTTCTGCAAAGAGAAATATGTTAATCCTTATTTTGTTTATAATAATATGAATTGTCTGATTTACTCATTCAAAATAATTAGACTTCTACTCGCATATGTATGATACATATGATTTGATTTATTCAATGTATTATTGATAAAATATAACCTCCATTTTCATTTTTGGTTGCATTTGTGATGTATTATCTTTTTAAGTCATTGTGTTACTACAACCTTGAATTATTTTTATAGTTTTCACTAAGTATTCAATTTACATATAGGTGGCCTTAGGGTTTGCATTTATGTTGAAGAATATGTCGATGCAGTTGAGAACAAAAGCAGATGGAGGTGTAAATATTTATTGTAAGTATATATTATTAATTCATAGCACGATATTAAAAACAAACTGAATATTTAAAATGGTTATTCAAGTGATAACATAATCCTTTGCGGTGCCGCTTTTGCTTGATTGGAATGAGGTATAATAAACTTGATTAAGAAATAAACATATTACCTTCTAACCAATTGGGGATAGAGATAAAATCGTTATAACAAGTTGCATGAAATATATAATGCACACGATGCTGGTACATAACAGATGGATCATTTATGCGAGCCTTAGGATTCACTTCACTACAGTTGAAAAAAAGGTAACTTATGATAATTAAATTTATCCATTAAATTATACACTAAATTCTATGAACCCTTAGAATTAACTAATCACGCGATCTAAAACATCAATTATAACATGATTTTCAATATCACATTTCTCAACATTTAATCATTTTATATTACTAATTAAACAAGATTGATAAATAGTTTTATGTTTTGTAATGCAGCCCTTGCAACGGACGTTAAATTAATTTTTAAGGGAAATGGGAATCCATTGTGTTGTCGCTTTTGCTTAATTGGAAGGAGGTATTATACACTTTATAATGTAACATAAATATGTCCATATATTCAATTGGGAATAGGCTTAATTTCGTCAAAATAACATATTGCAAGAAATATATAAGGTCTACAATGGTACAATACCACCGCTGGATCATTTATGAAATGCATTCAAATTCAAAGAAGCTCTAGGAGGGAGTTATTTATTGTTTATCAAAAAGGTAACTCATCATTTTCAAGGTTTCTCATTCAATTATATCATACATTACATGAAAGATTGAAAAGGGTTGTTTAACATAAATAAAATGTCTATAATAAACTGCTTCAAAGTATCACATTCCTTAATATTTAATAATTTTTACCTAAGAATTGCACACTACTCTCAAGTATTCAATGATTATATCCAAATAATGACTAAAAATACATTATATACAATCAATAGTTTACCATGTACATTTATACATTATTAATATATAAATTCTCCGTAACTGTTGATCAGGAAACCATAGTGACCTTTGTTGTAGGAGGATATATAATTGGTGCTACAATTTTTGGGGGGATGAATGACAAGAATACTTGAAAATTTTTATACGCCATCGCCGTATTCTTTGTCGGAGAAATAATAACCAACATTAATACATCTACTTGATAGTTTCAAAGTTTGAATGACAACCATGAGGACAAATTTACATTTATGAATCATACAATGCTTCTATCACTGATGCATTGCTTATCACAAATGGTTTCCTAATAAACGGATGACGTTTCCCGTCTTACCTTTATCTACTAATGTTCAAACTGGTGAAATATGTAAAATGTTAATTGTCTAAATATATGCTTATCTTTCTATTTTGTAATTGGGAATAAAATGGAATCCCGATGTTACTATCATTTTGTTTGAATGGTTAGAATATAGCCATCGTTTGGCACACACTGTGTTACATCTTTTGGTTGATTGTTTAATAGGGTATTTATGTACTCAACGAGATAATTTAATATTATATTCCCTATATAATGTACAAATCTGACAGCATAAATGGAAACCAATCCTTATAATGCACCCACGCATCCCGCGGGGCTAAAACCTATTGTAGTTCAATATTAGAGTCATTATGAATTGTTATAGAAAGTCTACATGGCATCCAAGTAGTCATTCTAATTCAAGCCAATAATTTTTTGTCAATCTATATGTCTAATAAAAAATTACTTACAAAATA
Source organism: Sambucus nigra (assembly GCA_949130495.1). NCBI lineage: Eukaryota > Viridiplantae > Streptophyta > Magnoliopsida > Dipsacales > Adoxaceae > Sambucus > Sambucus nigra. The sequence continues at coordinate 1,297,376 of CASBWL010000022.1, read as the reverse complement.
TTACAACATTCATCAATCTAGTTTCCTAACTCACACCCGAGTAATAAAACATAAATTTGTACTCAATGCTAAGGTACGACTCCCTTGTTATTTACTTGTTAACACAGTGAAGGGTCCAGGATTTTTTAATCAGGATGGAAAAAGTTTCGAATAGTGTTAGAGCTTCGGGTGCAGAAGTCATTGGGGTGGTTTTTAGGGTTGTAGGAGGGTAGTGAGACTGGGGTCTATGAATAACTGGAAAGGGTGAGGCGTGACCCACTCCAATGGACGCTGTCTGCAAGTCTTCAAGGACTCCTGTGCAACTTCTGAAGAAAACTTCTCCTTCTGGTAACAATGGAACTCAAGCTTCAACTCACTCCCTGCAAGAAGATGAACTTTCACAGCAAAAATAGTAATTTTCTCAAGGGAAACACCTGAGAGTGATGGTTGTCAGTGGGGAGTGAAGGAACAAAGCACTCAGCACTATGAGAATGAGCAGGGAGAAAATACTAGGTAGGTCTGGTGATATTTTAGCAGAGTAACAGTGCAATTTTTCTTGTCTATCTCTTTTGACCTTGCCCAGAGGTCTATTTATACATGGGCGTAAGGGGTGAGCTGGCGCTTTTGGGCGCCAAAATTGAGAGAGTTGGTGGGGAACAATGTCTGAAGTGTACCATTTGTCCCTACCTGCAGGTAGCCTGCCTATCCCCTCTGCAGGCGCCACCTGGCGCCGACCAAAACTCAAAAAGCACATATGTCCCCTAATGGAGACAAAATAGCAGATTTTGGTAGTTATCTTTTGAAACGGTAACTTATGGTGCAATTTTGCAAATCTTTTAGAGAGGAGACCTTAAGGCCTCACTCCCTCTAAAAAGTGTTATTTTTCTTGAGAGGGACCTCGAGGACCCCCTCTTCTGGAAAAGTCATTTTTCTTGTAAAGAGTTTATTTCTTGTGAGTAGCCAACTCTTTGGCCACTCACTTCATTTATGACCAAGTGTGCAATGTGTGTAGCCTCGAGTGGCTTCTGGGTCTTCCTACTAGTATTCTCTCAATCCTATAGTGCTAAGTGGTTGAGCTTGCTCAACATACCTTGTCCCTCAGCCGCCAAGCCAAAACTCCTAGGAGGTCCCGACGCGCCTGTTCGAGCCCTGCTTGCTCGACTAGGCAACCTGTGCAAGAAAGTAAAGTGTTAGTGTTGTTATTCATTTAGAGCCTGCTGTTTCATGATGGAAACTCCTGTAGCAGCACTTCTCGAATAACGTTTCTGTAGTAAAATTGCAGTGGCGCTGACGCTTGAAGCGGCGCCGACCCTTGTCCTGGCGCCGTTGCTCGGAGTGGCGCTGATGCTGTGAGGCGGCGCCGACCCTTGTTGCGGCGCCGACGCTCGAAGTGGCGTTGACGCTTGAAGTGGCGCTGACGCCCGAGGTAGCGCTGATGCTTGAATCGACGCTGACATGTGAGGCGGTGCCGACCCTTGTCCCGGCGCCGACGCTCGAAGTGGCGCCGATGCTCGAAGTGGCGCTGACGCGTGAGGCGGTACCGACCCTTGTCCCGGCGCCGACGCTCGAAATGACGCCGACCCTTGTTGCGGCGCCGACGCTCGACGTGGCGCCGACGCTCGAAGTGGCGCTGACGCCTGAGGTAGCGCTGAGGCTTGAATCGGCACTGACATGTGAGGTGGCGCCGACCCTTGTCCCGGCGCCGATGCTCGAAATGGCGCCGATGCTCGAAATGGCGCTGACGCTTGAGGTAGCGCTGATGCTTGAACCGGCGCTGACAGGTGAGGCGGCGCCGACGCTCGAAGTGGCGCCGACGCTCGAAATGGCTCAGGTAGCGCTGATGCTTGAACCGGCGCTGACAAGTGAGGCGGCGCTGACCTTTGTTGCGGCGCCGACGCTCGAAGTGGCGCCGACGCTCGAAGTGGCGCTGACGCGTGAGGCGGCGTCGACCCTTGTCCCGGCGCCGATGCTCGAAATGGCGCCGACCCTTGTTGCGGCGCCGGCGCTCGAAGTGGCGCCGACGCTCGAAGTGGCGCTGACGCCTGAGGTAGCGCTGAGGCTTGAATCGGCGCTGATATGTGAGGCGGCGCCGACCCTTGTCGGGGCGCCGACGCTTGAAGTGGCGCTGACGCCTGAAGTGGCGCGGACGCCTGAGGTAGCGCTGAGGCTTGAATCGGCGCTGACATGTGAGGCGGCGCCGACCCTTGTCGGGGCGCCGACGCTTGAAGTGGCGCTGACGCCCGAAGTGGCGCGGACGCCTGAGGTAGCGCTGACCCTTGCGGTGGCGTAGGGACTCGCCGCGGCGCTGACACTTGCGGTGGCTTTTGGACTTCTGGGTGACCTCGCGGGTACCTCTCGGATGTTATTTAATAAAAAAAGCATATTTATTTTATTTTGCTTTTTTTTCTGTTTATAACACCCTTCTACATTAGCCCCTCGTGCAAAGATTTTTTGGTTGGGTAGACTAAAAAAACTTTGTACGCTCTAAATCTGGTTTCAACAATTATATATATATTTTCCGAGGGATCCTAGAATCATTAAATTCTGTGGCCCTTTATTCGAGGTATTTAATTTTTGAGAACCCACGCGTCAGTGTGGGAACTGTCATCTCATCATTTGGGGAAAAAAAAGATCATCAACTTTTTGCCTTCCTGCACGTTTTTCCATTTTGGTGAAAAAAACATAAGCCCCTTATCTTGGGGTCTTTCATCTTCTTCAACCAAAAAACTAAGCATCTTTGGGTTTGTAGTGAGAGAAAGTGAGAGAGGGATATTTTTGTTTTTAAAACCCCATAGCCATCCATCTCCTTTTTTTGCTCTAAACTTCCCAACTATCATACCCTCTCATCCATGGATCCTAAACCCACGAAGGTTTCTCCAAATGCAAACAACCCTAAAGTACCCAAAGCTCTAAACTCCATGTCTTCTCCAATGTCTATTTAAACCATTTCTATGGCTGATGGTGATATCGCCGGCGACCCTTGGCCGCGGGTACCTCTCGGCGTCAATGTGTCGTCCGTCGTTTCTGAGTTGGGAAATTTTGAGGCGAGGCCTCTCGTGGATCCCTCGCCCCCTCCCTCGGCACCTTCGCCATTTCGTTTGAGTTCCCCCATAATAAAGGGTGCCTTGGACGCTACTCTGCTGCCGGCGAGGGTTCTCGCGAATGACGGCGATATGCTTAGGGATTTTTGTGTCGAGGAGGCAGTTGTCCGAGGGTCTCGTCCCCTTTCGCCCACAGGTCTTGGATCCCAGGGTGTCTCGCCTCATCTGGGCAGGGGAGAGGATTTTTATGTCGAGGAGGCATTTTTCCGAGGGTCTCATCCCCTCTCGCCAACAGACCCTAGGTCTCAGGGTGTCTCGTTTCTTTCCAGGCCTCGCGACAGCACGCCGCTTCAGCGTAACTTGTCCTCGAGCCGAGACCTCGCGTGCTCGGGGTCCTCATTTCAGAGTTCTTTGCCCACGAATATTCCCTCCACGGGTCTCTCGCCAATTTCAAGTCCTCGCGACTTTGACGGTTTCCGACGAGACATGTCTCACCTCGTTCTGGACCTCTCGCACTCGGGGTCCGCGCGCCCTTGCCATGGAGGTTCATTGTCTGCCGGTTTTACGTGCGAGGGTCTCTCGCCCGCGATGAATTTTTGTGAAAGCACCTCGCGTAATGATGTTTCTTCTATGGGTATCTCGCGCGTCCCGTCGTTGGTGTCTGGGGGTGTCTCGACCTTGAGCGTCTCGGCGCCCGCGAGTTTTTCTAAAATTTATCCAATTGGTGTGGATAAGGGTATCTCGGATTTTTCTGGCGTCGTCAGTGGTTCTTCGCGAATTGAGCTAGGCGCGGGGAGTTCTTTGTCTGTTGGAGATGAGTTCGGAAGAAGGGGGGTCTTGACGAGTTTTAGTGCTGACGCTCGCATTTCTCCTTCGGGTGTCTCGATGCCTTTGCTTGATTCTGAAATGGGCATTTCAGTTTGTGGCGCCTCAAGACTTGGTCTCACGTCCACGGGTCTCTCATTTGTGGAAGGGGTATTTCTACCTTTTGTCACCTCAGGGATTCCGTGACCCAGGGCGTCTCGACGACTATTGGTGTTACGGGGGGCATGCCATTGCCCAGGGGCTCTTCCTATGATTATGATGGGGTTTCTGCCTCCACTTCTTTTTTTACGAGAGGGGACCCCGGGGGTCTCTCGCTCGGAGTCCCCACTGGTGTGAGTTCTTTTCTTGAGCCACTGGCTCTGGGTGGTTCATCAGCTACGCCAACTTCCTCTCAGGCATGGAAGGATTATATGCACATTCGTCAAGGGCGGGACTTTGGTATTTATCGCCGTGCTCCCTTTTTTGGTCCTGCTGACAGTTTCATGACTTCACTTTTCGACTTTGGGGAAAAATTTTCGGGTGCTGTTCTCGATCGGTCTCATGTGGGGTTAACTGAGTCTGCTGATCTTCCTACTATTTCTCCGGATTCAATTCTCCGAATCCGAGTTGACCGAGGCGACTTTCCCTATTCCAACGTTGAGGTTAAAACCCCCGGAGGACCTACAGAGGAGTGGGCCAGTTGGGTTGACTACGTTCTGAGCGTTCCTGATTACGTGGCTATTCTCAGGGAGGTGGGGCTCTTCACCGCCGTCAGCAGTCTGAAGTCCTGCACCCTCTTTAAACACGGTACTTCGCTCAATCTCTTATTGTCCCGGTGGAGTATGGAGTCTCATACCTTTGTCACGGGCTGGGGGGAATTTACCGTTACTCTCGAAGATATATGTGAGTTGTACGCCCTTCCTTTCTTTGGGCAACAGGTCTTTACTGATGACTGCGAGGACTCCCTAGAGCAGGAGTTGGTGGGGGAGTTACGGTCATCTCTCGGGGAGTGCTCGAGATATGTGGCCATAAATGTAACGGGTCATTCCAAGCATTCCTTTGCCAAATGGCAAAGATATTGGTTCAGAGACTTTGAGCAATTGCCAAAGGGGGAGACTTCTCGTGCAGCGCCCAGATCCCAGGATGGTCCTAAGCTTCACTCTCCCGCGCATTTATCCGCTTTTCTTGTTACGTTCCTGACTCGGTTCCTTCTTCCAGGTAAGCCTGAAGATTGTCCTCGGGAACTTCTTTTTAGATTGGCTGTGCGATTGTCTCGCGGTAGACCCGTGCCCCTGGCTGCCCTGACCTTGGGTTCTCTTTTCACGTGGATAGACCGAGCACACATAGACGTAGAGAGGTCCTGCGGTCGGTATGACGTTGCTAATCATGTCAACGGCCCTCTCTTGATGGCCTTTTTGTTTGAGCATTTCCCCCACTTTACTTCAGGGGCTCACGCTTGTCATAGCGACGCTGCGAGACTTCTTCGGTGTCATAAGAAAACTCCCAAGCAGTCTTTGGGAATGTTGATTGACGACATCAAGGAGTTTCAGTTTCGGCCTTATACCAAGCGCCCTGGGGATACTTTCAGCTGGCTTTCTTTCCCCGGTGATGGCGGAACCTTCTATTGTCCTTCCGCAGTGGGGTCAGTTTCCACGTGTCCTCATATTAACGTGGTGACGATGCTCTTACCATGTCACCTTCCTTCTTGGACCGAGTTAGGTCCCCGTGCTGAATTTTATCATTCCGAGAGGGTAAGACGACAGTTTGGTTATGATCAGGGAGTTCACACCCCTCCTCTTCCTACCTACGGCAGTCATTCTGAGGCATTCTCCGAGGCGTGTGCGAGTTTTACTCTTCAGGGGTTATTCCACAGAGTCAGCGGTTTGGGCGGTCTCTATGTGCCTCCCAGCGATTATCACCCTTCATTCACTTCATCCTGGTTCCTTCTTTGGCAACAGCAGGTTCGTCTTATTCGAGAATGTGTAGTTGGCCCTCCACATGAGACCAACCCCACTAAATATACCAGAGCTCAATTTTTGGTCAGGCGGACGCAGAAAGATCCTTGGTTTCTCAGCACCACTTCTACGCCACCCTTGGAGCAGGCCATCCCTATTTTAGTGAAACCTCTCATTGACGAGTCACTTCCGCCTCCGTCGACTGATCTTCCCCCTGCGAAGTCTAAAATCCAATCGAAAAGCAAAGGGAAGGCGGGCACCTCTACTACCAGCAAAAGGAAACACCCTGACGCCGATGTTTCCAATTTTGTCCCTGCTACTACTGCTTCTCCTCCTTCTTCTCCTGTGAGGACCCGGGCTGCGAAGAAAAAGAAAGGAAGTGGCGCTGGCATAGCTGCTTCCTCTACGGTGGACCAAGGTTATTCCTCACCGAGCCTTACTTCCCAGGAGACGCGGGTCGCGTCCATTCCTATTGCAGAAGGTACTTTATCACAACCTCCTTTACTTAGTGGAACCAGTTCTCGCGGAGTTCCTTCATCTCCCTCCCCTTCTTTGGAAGAGGAACTAGTTGATTATGGAAGCACCCCTTCCTATGACGACCACAGTTCTTCTTCGGGTGATATGGGCGGCCTGGGTTTCCATAGCGAAAGCACTACTGACACTTATGCTTTGTTATCAGTCTCCAGAGAGTCTTCTAGCGATGATGAGGCCTCCCGTTCTCCTGGGGGGCCAGCCCCACCCATCTCCCTTATAGCCAGACTACGCGCCCCGTAATTGTAAGCGTTCTCCCTTCACTTGTCTATATTTTTTTTGCGTATGATTTTCTTTCTTCCCTTCATCATATATATGTATATATTTTCATTTAAAGCATTCTGTTATATTTGTGCAGGCCACTTCTATCGAGGCAGGCGGTTCTCCTCTTCCCCCACTACGACCGACGCCCTTTCAGCGGGAGAGGAACTCCATGCTCATTTCCTCCCGGGGCCTGTTTAGAGAGGTTTGCTGTTTCCTTAGCTCATTTAACGCCTGTTGTAATTTATTCATCTCCTAACTGCCTTTTGGTTGCGTATACTGTCATTTCCTCGCAGCTTTCGTCCGTACATTTTACCGTCACTCGGACCACCCCTGTGGCTTCCCCTTCTCCTCAGGTATGCCTCGTTATTTTCAAAACTTTCATTGCGTCATTTCCTTTTGTATTCCTTCTTTTCATTTACCCATTTATCATGCGTAGAGAGCTGTGTCTTCGGGCGTTGCCACATCGTCCTCTCTTGTTTCGGCGGTGGGTACTTCTGCAGCTGAGCCCCTGGAGGCCTCTTCATCTGAGGTAGTACTTATTTTTTTTTTTTTTAAATATTTGTTTCCTCTCAGCAGGAGTCTTAATGGCTCTTGGACTTTCTTCTCAGGAAGGGGCTCCTCCCTTAGCTGGCGTTATCGCCCCGAGTTTATCCTCTTCGGGGAGGATTTCCATCCCTAGGGTCCGCGTATCTATGGACGGTAGACCTTTGGTTCAGGCGATTTCTCGGGGCCCCATATTTACCGTGGCCTCAACCAGTGAGCCCACACTTCAGGTCAGTCTTTTCTGTCAAAGGAATGGGATCTCCTTTTCCTCGAACATGCAATAAACAACATATTTTCATTCCTTGCAGGCTATCAGTACAGCCCCTACTGCGCCGACCGTCTTTTTTCACGCTTCCCCCTTAGATGGGGTTCAGGTATTCTTTTATTTTCTTAGTTCTATTTTCTTATCTGTCCAGCCTGCATATATCGTAGCCCTCTTTTACTTTGTCGCAGTTATCTCTGGGCGCTGTTTCGAGTGCGGCTCCTGCTACTGCCGTTTCAGCAGCCCCTATACACGGGTTGGTTTGTCCTGTTGTTGCGCCTCCTCCGGTAGCTATCTCTACGGTGCCCGAGGTTGAGGTAGCTTCTTCGGAAGTATTGGTCACTGAGGCAACCCCTGCCGGAGCATTGATCAGTGTTGTTGTCCCTGCGGGAGTCCCTGCTCCTACTTCTATTAGCGTTACGGAGGGCGTTGTTCAGGTACCGTGTATAAGAGTATCTACTTTCCTCTTTCTTGCGTATATTGTGCAAGCATTCTCATTTCACCCTTGTCTCATTGTTTCCAGGTGCACGAGAGTACTCGGATGACTGTGGAGTCTGGCGGTGGGGCAACTGTGAGAGAGGTATTAAACTGGCATACCCCCTCTTTTTACTATCCCCTCTTTTCTTCTTGCGTATACTGTGCAAGCATTCCCATTTCACCCTTGTCTCATTGTTTCCAGGTGCATGAGAGTACTCCAATGACTGTGGAGTCTGGTAGTGGGGCAACTGTGAGAGAGGTATTAAACTGGCATACCCCCTCTTTTTACTATCCCCTCTTTTCTTCTTGCGTATACTGTGCAAGCATTCCCATTTCACCCTTGTCTCATTGTTTCCAGGTGCATGAGAGTACTCCGATGACTGTGGAGTCTGGTAGTGGGGCAACTGTGAGAGAGGTATTAAACTGGCATACCCCCTCTTTTTACTATCCCCTCTTTTCTTCTTGCGTATACTGTGCAAGCATTCCCATTTCACCCTTGTCTCATTGTTTCCAGGTGCATGAGAGTACTCCGATGACTGTGGAGACTGGTAGTGGGGCAACTATGAGAGAGGTATTAAACTGGCATACCCCCTCTTTTTACTATCCCCGTTTTCTTCTTGCGTATACTGTGCAAGAGTTCTCATTTCACCCTTGTCTCATTGTTTCCAGGCGTATGAGGATACTCCGATAACTGCGGAGACTGGTAGTGGGGCAACTATGGAGGGAGATCACAGTTCTGAGTTCACTCCTTTAGTTGGTGATGCTGATTCTGGTGGGGAGTCTTCTTTTCTTCCCTCTGAGGCGGGGTCTCGCCATTCCGAGGGCGATGATGAAACAGAGGACGCTGTGACTATTTCTAGTAGGCTATGGCGTGAGGAGTTACCAGGCCGCTTCAGGGTACATGAGCGTCAGCTCTTGGATCTCATCTTGGAGCACCACCCCGAGACGTTCACTTCTCAGAGTATACTCCAGGTTGACAGTCTTACGGCCTTCAACCTGAGGGCTCTTGCCAGCCATGTTCATGAGTTTTTGGCTACCTCCCCTGCTAAGCTGACTAGCTCTTCTATCTTGCTATTCTTGGATGCTCTCCGCGACTTACAGCAGTTCTATCATTTTCATTTGGATTGGCTTGACGCAGGGGTTCGCCCCTTTCTGAGTGTTCCTTTCCGAAAGATAGTGAGGTTTCACACTTCCCGGCAGTCCAGGGTTGAGCAACGACATGCTGAGGCTACGAGGATCCGGAATCAGATAGCCCTAATGCAGGTGAAGCTTGCCAGACTTGAGTCTGGCGATGAGGAGGATGATGCTAAATTCGTCAGGTTGGAGGAAGAGTTTCTGCGGGAGGCTGGTCCGTCATATGCTGGCGCCATTGCGCGCGATGATTTATTTTTTGTGGTTTCTAGCCGATAGGCTACCTCTTGCTTTGTAGTGCTCAAAATTCTATGTGTACATCATTTATCATTCCTGTATGAGACACTTTGTTTCTTCTGCACTTTCTTTTTTTCTTTTGTTCTCCCTCTGTGTTGTGGGTGTTTGTTTTGCATGACTTGCTCTAATTTCTGTGAGCCTTTAGTCTACTGGTGGCTACCCCATATACTGCGGGGTATTTGCATTGATATGGAAAGCTTGTGTATTATCATATTGTACACGTTTTTTTTTTGAAAATGCACCTCTTGTAGCTGTGAGGTGTTGGCATGTGACTTTCTTGGGTTGCCCCTCCTGTCTGTGGGGGTATTCCTACATATTACTGCTTATAGTCGTAGAGGCTGGGTTGGGGAGGAGGGTGACCCCCGCCCCTTTCCAGAAGCCTGATTTTATTATAAAACTGTATTAATTTATGTCTGGGGGACTTTGCTCACTATGCTTTCTCTTAGGATGGACTTACCTCCCAAGTGTAGTGGGCAAAGTTCCTGATCTTTTTTTTTTGTACTCTCTTCTAATTTAGTAGGGAGTGTATATGTGTGTATAAATGAGCAAGCAAAGCAAATGTCAAAAATGATCAAAAGTGTTGCTATTTCATTTCTTTACCTTTGTGTGCTGTTTACAGTGTAGTATTGCTCTTAAAAAAAATTTACACAAAAAAACTTTTCTGGCGTAGGAGCAATCCTTGACATCCATTACAGACATGCAAAACACAAACGAAATTTGTTAGTTGTTACTAAGCATAGTACCTCTTCAGCCACTTGCAGTTGATGGACTGGAGGCAATCACTCTCTGGTTCTGATATCTGGCAGTAGCCCGACTTTCCCACTCCTCTAACAACAAAAGGGCCTTCCCAGTTAGGTTTGAATTTTGACGCCGACATGCTACGGAGATGGTGAGTTGATGCTCGCAGGACTAGATCACCCACCTGGAATTCCCTAGGCTTAACCAAATTTTCGTAGGCCCTGGACAACTGCTGAGTGTAGACATTGAAATTCTCTCTCGCCTTGTCTCTGTGCTCATCCAGCGCCTCCAGCTGCACATGCCTTGGGTCTGGGATGAGCCCATTGCCAAGAGAAATTCTGGCTGAAGGTACCGCCAGTTCCACTGGTAGGACAGCTTCGGTCCCATATACTAGAGAGAAGGGAGTGAAACCTGTTGGCTTTCTTTTCGAAGTACGGTAGGCCCATAACACCATAGGCAGCTTCTCATCCCATGCCCCCGGCATGTCTTCTAGCATTTTCTTCAAAATATTTATCAGGGTCTTATTAGTAGCTTCAGCTTGGCCATTACCCTTGGGGTAGGATATGGTTGAGCTATTATGCACGATCTTATACTTGTCCGTGAGGAGGGCCATCTCTTTGCATACAAATTGTTTCCCATTATCCGTTAGGATCACTTTCGGTATACCAAACCTACATATGATATACTCCTTTATAAACTGGGTTACCACTTGGGCAGTGACTCTCCTTAAAGGAATGGCCTCCGCCCACTTGGTGTACAATTCTGTAGCCACAATGATAAAAGCCTTGCCGTGAGATGCTGGGGCGATCTTACCCACCAGGTCGAACGCTCATGTGTGGAAGGGATAAGGAGTTGCCAAGCTTTGTAGGCTGACGGAGGGAGCGTGCACCATGTTTCCATGCACCTGGCACGCTCTACACTTTTTCACATATCCAATGGAGTCAGCCTCCATGGTCGGCCAGTAGTACCCCAACGTCATCAGTTGATCGTACAGCTTGGCGCCTCCCATGTGGGAGGGCTCATGAGCTTCTTTCAGCACCCTTTCCACTTCCTCTTTGGCTACGCACCTTAGGGCCTTCTCATTGTACCCTTTCCTATACAACTCTCCTTTGACCAAGTAGAAACGTGCTACCCTTTTTCTAAGGTAAATTTCATTCGCTCTCTCGGAGGGCAACTCCCCATCTTTTAGATATGCTAGGTACGGCTGTCTCCAATCTTCGAAGGCTTCCACGAAGTTAGCCTCCATCGGCTGGTCAAAATTAGCTTGGCACTTTAAACAACTTTGCTGCAAGCGGGCTGCTTCTACGCTCATGGAGGGCCAAAAATATCCACTTCGCTGCTGTCTTCTGTAAAGGGGGATATCCGTATCTCCACAGTGCCTCTGGTGCATTTCTATTAGCCTCTCCTTGGCTTCTTGCTCCCCTACGCACCGTGCCAGAAACCCTCCAGGACTCTTGAAGTAGAGAGTTCCCTGCAGCAGGTGATAGTTGGCTAACTCTAATATTTTCATTGTCCCTTCCCTGGTTTCAAGTTGCTTCTCTACCAGACGCCTCCAATCTTCCGGCTCGTTACTTGGGAATAAGGACTTCACGGTAGTGGGTACCATCCTCCGCCTCACTGTGATGGTTGCTTCTGACTCCTCCATGTACAACTTTTGGGCTATGGTGGTGAGTGCGTCAGGGTGCTTGTTCATCGTTCGCGCCTGCCTCTCCACGGTTACTTCTAAGAACTGCCCCAGCAGTCGTTGGATGATGTGTCTGTGCGGCGCTAAGTTGGCATGTTTAAGGGAAAACTCTCCATTGACCTGCCTTACGACCAGATTGGAGTCTCCTCGGATACACAGTACCCTGATCCCTCTTCTGAGTGCTTCCAACATTCCTAGAATGAGGGCTTCATACTCAGCCTCATTATTTGAGCATTTAAAATCTAACTTGAAAGAGAGGGTAATCTTCTCCTTCCCATCTGATAGTATGACGCCAGCCCCACCTGTTCCCTGAGCACTGGAACCATCAAACTCCATGAACCATTTCTTCACCTCCTCCGCCATGCATGCTTGGAAACTTTCTCCAGGTAGTTCCTCACTAGGGGGTTCGAAAACCCCACTCGGGAAGTGGGCCAGCAAATCGGCTATTGCCTGGCTCTTAATGGCCTTAGGCACTACGCATTTTAGATCATATTCTGACAAGATCAAAAACCACCTTGCTGCTCGTCCCACGAGTATAGTCCGCGCGAGGAGGTACTTGATGGGATCACACTTGGTGACTATATGAACGGTGAAGGCTAGAAGGTAGTGTCTCAACTTCTGTGCTACAAATACCAGCGCCAGGCAGTGCCTCTCAACGCTGGTGTATCTCGATTCTGTTCCGGATATTACTCTTGACAGGTAGTAGACCGGCTTCTCCACTCCTTCCTTCTCTTGCGCCAAGAGGGCCCCTATCGACCTTTCTGTAGAAGTGAGGTACAGCAGCAGCGGAGCTCCAGCTTCGGGGGGAATCATTGTGGACGGAGAGGCTAGGATTTCTTTAATCTTCTCGAACGCACTCTTTTGCCTCTCTCCCCAAACCCACTTGGCTTTTTCTTTTAGTAGAGGTGCGAATGGGTGAGTTACCTCTGCCAACGCAGGTATAAACCTCCGCAGGTAGGATACCTTTCCCAGGAAGCTCTTAAGTTGTCTCTGACTCTTGGGCGGTGGCATCATCACAAGGGCTTTCATCTTCTCTGCATTCACCTGCACTCCTTGTCTATTTACCACAAAACCTAAGAATTTCCCTGCAGTAACCCCAAAGGCACATTTTGAGGGGTTCATTCTCATCTTATACCGCCGACACCTCTCGAATACTCTCCTGAGATCCTGAATGTGCTTGTTTTCTTTCCTAGACTTCACCACCAGATCATCCACATAGAATTCTAGTATATCATGAAATAAGTCATGAAAAATTGCCATCATGGTCCGCTGGTATGTGGCTCCAGCGTTCTTCAATCCGAAGGGCATGACTGTATAGTGAAAGTTCCCTAACGGTGTGCGGAAGGCAGTCTTCTCTGCGTCCGCGGGGTCCATTTTAATCTGGTTGTAGCCAACATACCCATCCATGAAGCTATACATCTCGTGTCCCGCGGTGGAATCCACTAAGCTGTCTATGCTGGGTAGTGGGAATTTATCCTTAGGGCACGCCCTGTTCAAGTCGCGAAAGTCTACGCAGATTCTGATTTGGGTCTTGTCTTTCTTTGCCACCGGCACTATGCTGGACAGCCATATGGGGTGCTGAATAGGTTTGATGAACCCTGCCGCTAGCAACTTCTCCACCTCAGCCTTTATTTTCAAATCAAGGTCTGCTTTGTATGTGCGTGTGGCTTGCCTTACCGGAAGGGCATTGGGAAGGATGTTCAATCTATGAGAGCTCACTTCCGCGTCTATCCCTGGCATCTCCGTGTATTTCCAAGCGAATACATCGGTGAACTCCTTAAGTAGCTCAATGAGCTCTTCCTTCTGCTTCGGTTCCAGGCACTTGGAAATTAGAATGGGTCTACTCTCGCCCTCTTCTAACCCCAACTTGATTTCCTCTAATTCCTGCAGCTGCTCTCTGGGTCCATCTTGCATGCACTCCGGCGCCTCCTCTGGTTCTTCAACATGCTCAACGATATGGGATTCATCAACGATAAAACATTCGGGCGTCGGGTCGATGCTCTCATCCCAGAACATCGCCCGCGCAGACCGTTATAAACGGTAGATGACTTTCCCATTGGGCAAAACTATTTTCTTGCAAGTTCGAGGAGGTCTAGCTACCTCCTCTATCTTCCTCTTGCCTTTTGCCATGTGGGGAATTATCCTCTCCCCTAGGCGGTCATGCACAGATTTTTTCTGCGAGACCCTTCCTTCAGCTACCTTAATTCCTGCTAGCTTTCTTGTAGAGACCTTTATTTCCTCGTCCAACTCAGTGTAAAAGGCAGCATCTACCAGGTGGGCCTCCTCAACGGCGAAGGGTCTCTGCGTGACCTTGATCACTATCTCTGTACCTCTAATATTTGCCTTCGCGCACTGATGGTAGGTGGAAGGCACTATGCCATGAGTGTGCATCCATACCCTTCCAATGAGTAATTGGTAGCTGGTGTCAGCGTTAATAATATGAAATTTGATGTGGGAGGTGAAATTTCCCAACTTAATTCCCACGTTCACATATCCGATTGACTGCATTCCGGCGTTGTCAAATCCGGAAATTACTAGCGGTACCGGAACCACCTTCTCCTGGTCAATTCCCGTTTCATACAACGTACTGATGGGCATAATGTTAATGGATGCTCCTCCATCCATCAACGCCCTAGAAAACGAGACTCCATTAATTATGGCTGTGACGTATAACGGGCGATTGTGGAAGTAGGGCACTGCCCTATCCGCTTCAGAAAACACCACTTCAGAGGTATACTTCTTAATCATCCTTCCCATTGGCCCCTGCCAATTTAGCGAAGGGTCTCCATGCTGCTGCACCGCCTCCAAGACTTTCCTCGTGATGGACACCCTCGTGTCGTACTTCACCCCTATCTGGTCGAAAAACCACTTGAACTTGGGGCTCCTTGCTATGGCCTCACATTCAGAATCTAAGTCTACCTCGTACGTCTGGGCAATGCAAACATACTCCGCTTCAGAGGTTCCTCCCTCGTCTAGAGCGAGGATGACGTCTACCTCGCCTTCTGAGAGACCGACTTCCTCAGCTTCCCCGCTCCCACTTTCGTACTCCGGAGTGAAGAACCACTCCTCTTGCTTTCTTTCCAGCTGAAGTCTGCTTAGTGACAGATTTTCTAACTCCTCGCATAACTGCTCGCCGTCCTCCCGCTTCGCCAGACTTCTCGTAGCTTCTTCGTCATAGGAAACTACCATGTTGGCAGTTTCGAAATGATGCGTAGGGAGGGGGTTCTCGTTAACGTCCACGGGGGGTATCTGCAAAGTACCGCTGGCCATCTGCTCACCAATGATCCTTCTCAAGTAGTAGCAATCTTTGGTAGAGTGCTGCACTCGTTGGTGCAATTCGCAGTACTTCGGATTGGCCTTGTCAGCTGCAATGGGGGTCTCTACTTTTAGGTTGGGGGGTCCTGCTACGCCTTCTCGCACCAGGGTGCGGTAACAATCCATGGCCTCCGCTACGCTGCACGGTAGTGGCGGCGGGACGTCCTCCCCAAACTTTCTCTTGTTGCCGGGACTGTCAGTCCTGGCCCCGGGACCTCCCTTCTTCCCTTTGTTACTCCCGTCCACATAGTTAACCGCCTGCCTTCTCGTAACTTGAAACCTCCCGGGAGTCGGTGGAACTTGCATCCTCCATCCCGGGGCTCTCGGTTTGATTATCATAGCTATGTTGCTGGCGGCCCGGGTGAATTCTCTGAAAGTTCCATCTCTAGTTTCGTTGATCAAGTGCAGCTTGTACTCTTTCGAGAGTCCTTCCACACATATCTGCAGCAACCTGGCCTCTGCCACGTCCTCGTGAACATCTAAGGCCCTCTCGCGAAATCGCTTGATGTAGTGCATCAACTCTTCTCCTGGCTTCTGGACCTCTTACGCCAGGTGCCTCAGTGTAAATTCATCCTCCGCTACAAAAAACTTCTGGAGGAACTGCCTGTGCATCTCTTCCCAACTAGGGACGCTATTAGGCGCCAAGTGGGAATACCATGTATAAGCTTTCCCAGTGAGAGTTTTAGAGAACTCCCTCAATCTCAGGTTCTTGTCGCCCGCGTGTACTCCCAGGTACTCGACGAACCTCTTTACGTGTTCTCGAGGGTTCTCCCCCCTACCGCCAAACTTGATAAATTTTGGTGGAATATACCCCTCAGGGTATGGCTTCTCACTTACTTCCTGTGGATAGGGGTCTTGTAACTCCTCGTATAGGTAGGAACCCTCTCTTTGAGAGGAGGAGAGGAGCTTCCTCACTTCTTCCATAGTAACAGTCTTGGAGGGTGATTCCTCCAAACATGTGCTTTTAGGAACTGGAGAACCTGTTGGCGCCAGGACCTGCTCCGGCGCCGCCTTTCGAGACGGAATCGTCTCTGCCGGAATCGTAATAGGAGTGGCTACCCCTCCGGAAGGGGCAGCGGCAGGTGTCACACAACCTTGACCCAAGTTTGATAAATCCACGTTGTTTTGCTTTAAAAAGTCAAAAAACATTGCCATAAGGTTCATACCTGCCATTGGAGCCGCTGTCGGCGAACTCGTCTGACCTCCCTGAGGCGCTGGCGCCTTGGCTCCGATCACCACCACTTCTTCCTGAGTAGTCTGGTCACTGTGAGCTCCATTACCAGATGGAATGTCCTCAAAAACCAACTGCTTAGAGACATTGAAACCTTCTTTGTCCATGGAAATGAGGATACCTCCCCAGCAGAGTCGCCAAATGTAGGAGGGTAGTGAGACTGGGGTCTATGAATAACTGGAAAGGGTGAGGCGTGACCCACTCCAATGGACGCTGTCTACAAGTCTTCAAGGTCTCCTGTGCAACTTCTGAAGAAAACTTCTCCTTCTGGTAACAATGGAACTCAAGCTTCAACTCACTCCCTGCAAGAAGATGAACTTTCACAGCAAAAATAGTAATTTTCTCAAGGGAAACACCTGAGAGTGATGGCTGTTAGTGGGGAGTGAAGGAACAAAGCACTCAGCACTATGAGAATGAGTAGGGAGAGAATACTAGGTAGGTCTGGTGATATTTTAGCAGAGTAACAGTGCAATTTTTCTTGTCTATCTCTTTTGACCTTGCCCAGAGGTCTATTTATACATGGGCGTAAGGGGTGAGCTGGCGCTTTTGGGCGCCAAACTTGAGAAAGTTGGTGGGGAACAATGTCTGAAGTGTACCATTTGTCCCTACCTGCAGGTAGCCTGCCTGTCCCCTCTGCAGGCGCCGACCAAAACTCAAAAAGCACATATGTCCCCTAATGGAGACAAAATAGCAGATTTTGGTAGTTATCTTTTGAAACGGTAACTTGTGGTGCAATTTTGCAAATCTTTTAGAGAGGAGACCTTAAGGCCTCACTCCCTCTAAAAAGTGTTATTTTTCTTGAGAGGGACCTCGAGGACACCCTCTTCTGGAAAAGTCATTTTTCTTGTAAAGAGTTTATTTCTTGTGAGTAGCCAACTCTTTGGCCACTCACTTCATTTATGACCAAGTGTGCAATGTGCGTAGCCTCGAGTGGCTTCTGGGTCTTCCTACTAGTATTCTCTCAATCCTATAGTGCTAAGTGGTTGAGCTTGCTCAACATACCTTGTCCCTCAGCCGCCAAGCCAAAACTCCCAGGAGGTCCCGACGCGCCTGTTCGAGCCCTGCTTGCTCGACTAGGCAACCTATGCAAGAAAGTAAAGTGTTAGTGCTGTTATTCATTTAGAGCCTGCTGTTTCATGATGGAAACTCCTGTAGCAGCACTTCTCGAATAACGTTTCTGTAGTACAATTGCAGTGGCGCTGACGCTTGAAGCGGCGCCGACCCTTGTCCTGGCGCCGTTGCTCGGAGTGGCGCTGATGCTGTGAGGCGGCGCTGACGCTCGAAGTGGCGTTGACGCTTGAAGTGGCGCTGACGCCCGAGGTAGCGCTGATGCTTGAATCGACGCTGACATGTGAGGCGGTGCCGACCCTTGTCCCGGCGCCGACGCTCGAAGTGGCGCCGATGCTCGAAGTGGCGCTGACGCGTGAGGCGGTACCAACCCTTGTCCCGGCGCCGACGCTCAAAATGACGCCGACCCTTGTTGCGGCTCCGACGCTCGACGTGGCGCCGACGCTCGAAGTGGCGCTGACGCCTGAGGTAGCGCTGAGGCTTGAATCGGCGCTGACATGTGAGGCGGCGCCGACCCTTGTCCCGGCGCCGATGCTCAAAATGGCGCCGATGCTCGAAATGGCGCTGACGCTTGAGGTAGCGCTGATGCTTGAACCGGCGCTGACAGGTGAGGCGGCGCCGACCCTTATTGCGGCGCCGACGCTCGAAGTGGCGCTGACTCTCGAAATGGCTCAGGTAGCGCTGATGCTTGAACCGGCGCTGACAAGTGAGGCGGCGCCGACCTTTGTTGCCGCGCCGACGCTCGAAGTGGCGCCGACGCTCGAAGTAGCGCTGACGCGTGAGGCGGCGTCGACCCTTGTCTCGGCGCCGATGCTCGAAATGGCGCTGACCCTTGTTGCGGCGCCGACGCTCGAAGTGGCGCCGACGCTCGAAGTGGCGCTGACGCCTGAGGTAGCGCTGAGGCTTGAATCGGCGCTGATATGTGAGGCGGCACCGACCCTTGTCGGGGCGCCGACGCTTGAAGTGGCGCTGACGCCTGAAGTGGCGCGGACGCCTGAGGTAGCGCTGAGGCTTGAATCGGCGCTGACATGTGAGGCGGCGCCGACCCTTGTCGGGGCGCCGACGCTTGAAGTGGCGCTGACGCCCGAAGTGGCGCGGACGCCTGAGGTAGCGCTGACCCTTGCGGTGGCGTAGGGACTCGCCGCGGCGCTGACACTTGCGGTGGCTTTTGGACTTCTGGGTGACCTCGCGGGTACCTCTCGGATGTTATTTAATAAAAAAAGCATATTTATTTTATTTTGCTTTTTTTTCTGTTTATAACACCCTTCTACAAGGGTTAATTCGAGTTTTATACAAATTATAACTTTGATTTGAGTTTTATACAAACTTATTACATTTTTTAATCTAAAAGTTGCAAAAATCTCTTTATTTATCCCTCTAATTTCTATCTTTATGTATAATACCCTAATTTTTTTTAATGTTTTTGGGGAAACTCAGGAGGGGCCTTCTCCCCTCCTCGCCCTAATGTAGATAAGCCCATGTGTTCACACATGGGGTTAATTATTATAGGGGCTTTATCGGTCATAGCTATCACCATTGATTTCTTCATTTATTTGGGTCTGTCCATAATGACTCGCCCTAGGACTCATTACCTTTGTTAAATTTAAGGTTCAATTGTAAATTTAATCCTGAAGTTTAGAGTGATTTCAAAATTTTATCTTATTTTTTCCATTTTTGTATTGTTAACCTTGACGTTTTATTTTTAAGCGGAATCAAGTAGTATAAAAAGACAAAAAAAAAAGTACAATTCACCATTTGGACAATACGTGGCATAGGAGTGGCCCAATACACATGTATATTGTGTCCCCACTTCAACTAAACCAAAATCGAGAGAGTTTTGGTCATTCATTTATACCTCTCTCTCTCTCTCTCAACTCTTCGTCTTTAATAACTCTCTCCATTTTGAGGAACACAAACCCTCTCTAATTTCATAATTTTTTTCATTTATTATTTCGTCTAAAAGTTCATGTTGATATATATATTTAAAAATTTTGTTTCTCGACTGAACCATGACTTATTTGTAGATAAAGACTCTTCTTTGATCTTTGTTTTTCAAATAATTTCACTAATTTATTATTTTGTTTGCATGTGCCTTGTCTTTGTGGTATTGAGTACTTATTTAAAGGGTTCTTACAAAGTAGGGTTTGCATGTCACTGCTTTAACATGACATTTATTAACTTTATGTTAATTTTTATTCTTAATTATGGTTATCTTTCTTGTAAAGTAAAAGATGATACCTTTTCCTTACCTTGGCTATTGACCACCATGGAAGGTTTAAGTATTTTCCAACATGAAGAAAATACTTAAACGGGAAGCTAAACTACTTTAACTTTTGTGATGTAGAGTTAATGTCCATGATAGAATTACTTTAAATGATGAAAAAATAGGCCATGGTGAGATATGCTTATTGATGTATGATAAAGATGGGGATGGAAAGTGGTATGATATTGATACTGGTTCAATTTCTATACATCTATTAGGTTGATTAGTCGAAGAAATACAAATAATTTAATGTTTGGGTTGATGTTGCACCTAATCTCATTGATGTTATTCCTAGTCAAGAGGAATTAAACAAATCTATGTTCCTTAAGGAAAATGTTGCGAGGAAGCAAATAGTGCATTAATGGAGTAGGGAGGGAGACAAAAAGATGGGATCCTCTAGTGAAAGAGAGCTATCATATGATTCACTTTATGATCTTTTAGATTTTAACCTTTTGAGATGTAATGATATTTTTTGAGTTTGGGGTGGGGAGAAATAAACAAAAAGGATGTTGAAAAGATAGTGACAATAGTGACTCTAAGAGTGAGTATGTTTGTTTAAGTGATAGTGAATTAAAAAGGAAGATTATCAACTGTTTGATAAAAATGTAGACACGGATGTACAATTTAGTTTGAAGGGGGATTGTTTTGGGATGCAAGTTATTGAAGGTGAGATTAATAAAAGTTGGAAAACATTAATGATTTGTATGTTTTCGATTCTCATAGTGATGACATGAGGAGTATTAATAGTTCTTATGACGAGGAAGGGTTAATTCAACCACAAAATAGATATGGATTATCCAAAATTTGTATTCATCAACTATTTAAAACTAGTGCAATATTAGTTGAAGCTATTCGGTAATACTTAATTAACAATGGGAAATAAATGAATACTGTAAAAATAGAGAATAGTTGGGTGAGGGTAGTGTGTTGCATTTGGTGTTCATGGACTTTGTATGCAACTAAAATGGACGAATGGGGAATAAACTCTACATATTAGGACACTTGATCCAATTCACACATGCCATAGGTCAATTTGAGTTCAAAGTTGATTGAAAGGGCCTTTTTAGAGAGAATCAGGGGTAATCCTAATATTCCATTAGCTAATTTGCAAGAAAAGAGGATGCAAGAATTTCAAGACAATATTACTTGGACAAAACTTTACAGGGGTAAAAGGGAAACATTTAAGATGATGAAAAGTACGTTGAAGGAGAATTATGCAAATATTCATGATTATGTGGAAGAATTGAATATGAAAAATCCATAAACAATTGTTGCCATTCAAGGAGAGGGTGAAGGGTGTGTAAGATTTCTAGAATGTATGTATGTTTAGGGTATTATTTGTAGAGCATTGTAGACCCTTTATTGGAATAGATAGATGAGCATGATGCCAATGTATACGAATTTAAGGTAATGTGGATTAATATTGGAGTAATTATAAGATTACTATGGATTAAATTATGAACACTAAAGATAGGTTTAAAGCTTGGAGAATAATTTTAAGATCTTAAATTTTTGACTCGTCATTGGTGTGAATTTTTTTAAAATTAGTATGGATAAGCTAAGGATAACATTAAATTTGTAGTATAAATTATATAAAGGCTAATAATTTTGGAAGGAATGACTTTAGTACAAAGTTGATATTAAATGGGTTGCAAGTTAACTATTAATTAAATTATTAAAAGTATATTGGGTTTGCATGAGTCATATATAGATTTGAGGGCTCTAGCTTGGATAATATTATAGGAAATCAGGAAGCCATTAAGGAACTGCGAGCTGGCCATAAGGCGGCACCACTAACTGCAATAGCGGTAGTCAAAAGGCCCACACCCTTGGAACACTGCGGTAGCAGAGATATAGGCCAAGAGGGTTGGTCGTATGATCACGGATGTTGCAATTCTAAGTTGCGATTACGGCTGATGTTCAAGGGTCAGAGTTCTATAGTCAAAATTAGTGAGTTGTTAAAAGGCCTTTCCACTTGAACCATGTCCCCTTGGCAAAGTCATCTTTTTAAAAAAATAGTGTTTCTACAGGATTTTTCTTATTTTAATCAAAAGTGTTGTCAAATTGTTTTTGTGCAAATAGACTGTGATGTCACTTGGTGATTGGCCTAACTAGTGTCAAATTTTTCCCTTACCTTATTAATACCACCCTTGCAACAAACCAAAACATAGATGAAAATATTTTCCCTCTCTCTGTTGCAAAAAATAACGCCCTTATCCACCATCTTACAGTTCATTGACACTTGAAATCTTTTAACTGAGAATAGTTCTACTACATGTTTAGAAAGCCTTAAAACACATATGCGTTAGAATGTGTAAGATTATCAGCATGTTTGGAGAAATATAAATTGGAGCTTGAAGCTTGAGTTCGTAATGGACTTTTTGAGAGGG
Source organism: Sambucus nigra (assembly GCA_949130495.1). Lineage (NCBI taxonomy): Eukaryota > Viridiplantae > Streptophyta > Magnoliopsida > Dipsacales > Adoxaceae > Sambucus > Sambucus nigra. The sequence goes on along the minus strand of CASBWL010000022.1, from coordinate 1,275,403 downwards.
AAAAACTTAAAGCATTTTAATGGAGTTTGAGATGTATTTAGTTGCATTTTTTAGAGTGTGTCGCTCGACAGTAGCTACCCAAATAATAACTAATTCCCCTAATTCAAGAAAAAAGTTTCTTAATTTATTATTATAAAAGGGTTAATAATTCAAAAGTCTATGTTACAAAATATTTTACTAAATTTTAGAATCTCCAAGTTTTATCTTCTTATTTAAGACAACGATTCTAAAAGATGTGCAAAGACTAAAATAAGCACAAGACCAGATGTACGAGGGAGAAACCCATTAACAGGGAAAAACTAAGTCCGATAAGAATGACAATGCATTATGGTAGATTTTTACAACTGGACAAAATAGACTTATAACCCCACGACGCTACAACAGACTAGACAGTCTTTCCCATCATATTCTCTGTAGAGAGCACCAAAAGTTTGAGTATGCTGCACAACCGTGATAGGTTTTTGTCCGAAACCAATGCCTTTAAATCCTCTAACCAAAACTTTCTTCCTTAAAGTTGAATCAACTTTTTTTAGGGGACGGATCCACCAAGCAACCAAAAGTTTACACTTATGATCTTTGAGGGAATCCTATAGATATGTGTGTTGAGGTGTTTGCAAATGTGTGATGCTTTAAATATTAAAAAAATTAGTTCTTCCAATCCAAGGAAGAGAAAATATTTATTTATTAATGAAGATTAAATTTTGTACATGAAGTGAGTAAATATACCTCTATTAGAAACAATGGTTCGAAAGAAATCAAAGAAGAGGAAATGCTTTAATCATCAAAAATATTTTTTAAAAGCTCTCGCTCTTGGTTTGAAAGAGTAAACAACACACTAACTTATAGCCTTTTGATTTGAAAATAGTTAAAGGCACAAATGCTAGGTATCACACTCTTAAGGTGTAAAATAATTAGATCAAGGTCTAAGTCAAAAAAGTTATACTTGACACACTAACCAAGAAGATCTTTAAGAATGATCTTGTGAAAAAATGACTTTCGACGCTATCAGATGCGTGTCATCGCAAGGTCACTACAATGAGCTATTGCATCACTGAGGTGAACCTAAAGTGATCCAGGTCGTGCCAATGTTTAGATATTTTGTACGAGGACACAATCAACCAGCGAGATAATGCCGATGAAGTAAGGAAGACCATCGTTGCAGCAAAACTACTGCGGCGCAATTCGCGCCATTGTTCAGAGTTTTTGATGATAGATAAGAAAATGCCAGTGACAAGCTTTCGCTGCAACGAGGAAAAGAAATCGTTGACGGGAAGCTGAGGCGAGGCAATTCGCGCGTGTGCAAAAAAAGTTATCCAGTTTTCCGTAGAAGATTTTACAAAATATGTTTTGAGGTAAACTCCAAGTACGCTTGTTTCTTGCATGAACAGACATACTTAAAATGAATAAAAAGATTTAATTCTTTATAAAATATATTTTTTTATATAAAAAGTATATTTGCATGTGTATTCAACAAAAATACAAAACCAAGGTTAATTAAAAAGACTTTTCCAATTATAAAAACTGATTGACCAAGGTGAATCTATGTTCACTAAGTCTTATCCCTTTTCCTAAGTGGTGTACTTGAGATTCGTAATACAATAATTTGGTTCATTGATGAAGCTTTCTGGTTACCTCTTGGACAAAGACTCAAACATGTTTTTATCAAAGAATTTAGACAATCTATATTTTGGAGCACATTAGTATACTATACTATTATAATATCCCCTTTTGTCAAATTCGAGACAAAATATAAAATTAAAACATTATAAGCAAGTGAAGAAAATATAACATTTTATGACTCACCTGGCCGAGGGAAAAAACAAAATAAAAAATTACATTTGTTTCAAGTAGCTAATCACTACAAGAGAATCAACCATCTTCATTAATAAAAAAAGACTCTTATTCAAAACTTTCCTGGCATACACTAGAAAACTCATCAAGGTACCAATGTGAATAAATATGACAAAGAAATATGATAAATATGAACACGTGAATATACCATTGCAAACATAAACATCATATATATCTAAAATAACTCTCCCCTCGAATATACAATCCATTTCAATAAACATGATATAGCAATAAACAACTCTAAGAAACCTAATATGCTTTAATAACTGTACTCCCCCTATCTACAGACTTCTCCCCCTTTTTTTCACGGAAAGCGACAAAGGAAAGAACTAAGAATATAATAGGATCAAGTACTCAAGGCGTTTTAAGAGAGTAAAAATGTTAATCAAACCAAAAGACAGAGATGAATCATATAATGAGTGAATAATTAAAATATTAGTCTAGGAAATATATAACTATCAGAGTAATAGGCCTACGATTAACAATTTAAACTAAACATGGAAAGATAAAATATATCAAGCAATGGTATAAGTAATTCTAAATAGTGACAAGCATTCAAAAGTTAAGAGTTTACAAGGATTAAAATAAGTATGATCAATATAAATCAAAATCCAAATAACTCTAAACAAACAAACAAATAAAACAAATTACATCACTTCTTCTTTCTCTTCAACATCCCAATGATACACAAATGAATAATCTCGTTATTAGAATCATGAAATGCATCCCTAAGATTCTTTGCATGAGTATAAAATTGGTGATGAAAGTCATCATAAAAAGAAGAGTTTATCGGACCAACGATGATAACAAACTATATGCATGTAGATATCCGAGAAACAGTAGAATCCAACTCATTTTCAGTTAGAGGGCATGGACTATATGCGTGTGATGTAGGGGCAGGCCGAGTAGATGGTAGAGATACGATATGCGGTGGACCATGTGTACCACCAAAAACCTCTTGCTGAGCAATAGATGTAAAATAGGAATCAATAGTCAGTGAAGATTTTAACTTTTCCTCAACTTTATCTGTAAGCAAAGAAAATCCACACTCTAAAAGAAAACACACGATCAGACGACTGTAGGGCAAAGTATGAGGTTTAAAACTGTCCTTACTGTGATAAAAAAATCATGTCGTGAATAAAATCTCAAAAACACATAACAATACCTATACTAATGGCATAAAATAATTGTGCATGTTTGTGAGTTATTTTATGCAAGTGGTATGAGGTAAAAATACAAGAGCGCATAACCATGTATAAAATAAGAAAGTCCTTACCATGAAGTAAAAGAGGAAAAGTCTTTCCATTCCATGCAATACAATAGTTGTCACTCAAACGAGTGATAAGATTCCGGTGGTAGTTCACTCATAATATACTTGGGTCATTTTTCTTTCGGGGAATGATAGTCGTTACTTATTTAACTTGCACTCCCCTAACTTTGGTACAAAGCACTTTATTACCTTCATTATCCTTACTATTTTAAAGAGTCAAATAAAATTCTCTCACCATGTTGGGGAAACATGGTCCGATTTGAGAGCAAATACCAATCCATTCTCTTTTATCCCGAAACACATACAAAAGGGTGTCAAAAAAAGAATCCAAATTAATTTATCTCTCCTAATGCATAGAACGTGTGGCGAAGAGTTAATCAAATCTGGAGCAATTAATGGAAGTCTGAGAATGCGAGTGTGCTTTTGGAGCCATAAGATTGCTTGTAATCACATACCAAGACATAAGCATAGAAATCCTATGAGATATGGAAATGAAAACCAAGGATCCTATACTATCACTATGAGTATACAAACCCAAAAATGTAGATCAAAAGCTATACAACTAAAAGATACTTAAGAGATTCAATTTAAACTCAAGATTAGTAGAAACTCATCTATCATAGAAAATATTATTTCAAAATCTATCAAAATAACTATCACCAATCCCTAACTCTAAAAATGAGTAAATCAAAAAATTTATAACCCACAAGAAAGAGGTAAAGACAACATAAAAAGACTTCCAAGATGCTAAAAATGGGAGGAATGTAATACCTGTCCCCATGGTTTTTACTGTACCCATATAAATTGGTGACTTGATCTGACTCAATTGGGCTTTAGAACTTGTGAGATGGATAATGAGTCCAATTTGGGTAATATCACCGACTTAATGCAATTGATTTATTTGCAATTGCCTTGTGTTTAAATTGGAGGAAAAGTTTTAGGGTTGTTCGAACTGATGCTCGGTCGTTCGAACAAGGAAGTTATGTCGTTCGAATGAATGCTTTAAAAGATCATCGAACAAAAAATACTTCTTTTCCTTTCTGACCTCGTTAGATTCTCATTAAAACCCCATTCGATATTGTTCGAATGAGGTCTAGTCTCGTTCGAACAAGACTGCAAAAAAATCAAAAATTCTACAAAAATTATGTGATGTCAAGTAGAGAGCCCTTGGATCATTTGAGGTGTCAATGGAGCATATCAAATTCTGGGGGGAGCTTTGGGTAACTAGTTTTGCTCATTCTTAGTATATATAGAGGAAAGCAGGGTGGGTCCAACCCTAACCATTTTCCAATCATCTTTTCTCTCTCTAACTCTTAATAGTTCCTCCACCGTCAACCACCCTCCACCATAGCAACACCACCCCTCCACCCTAAACCACCATATTTATCTTATATTCTACCACATTTAACCCTATAAAACCCATACACGTCACATGTTTGAGCAATACATTCATTATAGAGATGTCTTTGGGGATTTTTGGAGAAGAAAGGAAGAAGAATAAAGGATCTTGAAGGGGAATTTTACTTGGAGACTTCAAGGAGACAAGCTTAGTGGAGACAGGCAATGCCTTTAAGGCTACCTTAGGAGTAAGTTTAAGATTACTATATTTCATAACATGAGTACGTTAGAGTTTATAAGAGTATAATCTTGGGTGACCAATTCAGCAAGTCAAGGTCAATTAAGCGGACCTAAATATGTTGTTTACGAGGGATTTTTTCAAATTATGGCTCCGTTGAGGAAAGCGCAGAGTATTTTGGTGCAGGCGCACCATGGGTTTTTAGTTTTGCTGGGGAGTATGCTGATGACAAGAGTGAGTGTTGATGATCTTTCTGGGGATTGATGAGGTCTTGCAACTAGTTTGGTGCTCCACCACGGGTTTTTTTCAGAGTAGTGACGTTCTTGACTTCGTAGGGATTTTTGAGAATTTTTACAAATTTTTAGGGCAATTTTAGAATTTTTTGTCTTTTTTTAACGAAATTTTGAAGGGGCTGCTGATAGGAAGGTTTGGGTTCGTGCCTATCAGCATAGGGGATAAACTCCTGGGATTCTCGAGGTAAGGGAAAGGCCATTACCGATAGGCAGGACCAGGGGACTGTCGATCGATATACCCCTTAGCCTTCTATAAAAAGGGGCCAGCCCTTTCCATATTTTGCACCTTCAAGTGATTGAATTTATTTCTTTTTCTCTCTCAAAGTCGATTTTGAGTTTATTTCCTATGCAAGATCTCAATGGCGGGTACTTCTGGTAACAACAATAATGAATGGGTGATTATTGACGATTGGAGGGGCTTAAAATGGCGGGTTACGATGCCAATGGCTTTCGACAATGGGAATGTGTATGATAGCTTTAAGCTGGTGGTGGATAATAGGGTTCCTCTACGAGAGCCCCCGCATCATCGTTCTACTAGGGTGAATAGCCCTAATAAATATGTAAGTGTTTGTCCTTTGGTTTTCCACCTTTTCTCTTTTTATTTTTGGGATAATGAAGGTTTTTTCTTGATTTCTGTGCAGGTTAACATTGCCTCTTCTAGCATTCCCTCTCGGGGGAGGACCTGGATGAAGGAGGTTTGGGATAGACTTCCTGAGGTGGTACGGTGAATGGTAGGTTCTGTCGACTTTGGTACATTGGCGAGGGCATTGGATGATACATCGTGCTCTACATCGGTGTTATGTGCACTAGGAGAGAGGGGTGGGACATGACCCACACATTTCACTTGGTAGTTAGGGAGATGAGGGTTACTCCCTTGGATGTTCAGAAGCTGATAGGATTGGAGTGTGCTGGTTAGCAGATTATGGGGGACTGGACTTCGCATGTTACAGAGGCAACAGTGCGGGCTCCCTTGGGGGATATAAGAAGAATCATGTCGGGGATTCTGTTTGAATATATGTGCTGAAAGAAACTATGTTGTCTAGACAAATTGATGAAACTAATGGGCAATAGGTGAGGCAGGCGTATCATTTATTCATTTTTCTTTTGTTTGGGGGATTCGTGGTGGCGACGAGCAACGACATCATTTATCCGTGGTTTTTACCATTTTTGAGGATCATTTATACATCCATTTGTATGACAAGGAAAGCTTTACATTGGATTCCCTTTATACTTCTTTGGATGCCTTTAGGTGGTACTATCAATAGAATTTTACGAAACCCACGTATCTCGTGGAGGTAATCTTTTAATTTTAATTTTCCCTTATTTTCTTGCAGTCTTTTTTCATTCTCTTTTGATTCTTGGTGTTATCTTTTGTAGACGTGGTTTTATGAGGTGAAAGGGCACAACATGGGGTTGGTGTCCTTGAAGGAAAACGAGCTATGAGACTTCTACAGGATGTATATATGGAGAAAGTTCAACAAGCATTCAAACTAATCACTTTCCCCGAGGGATGTGAGGGTGGAATTGAACTCTCTGACGAGCAATCAAGTAAGGCTTTTAATCCTTATCTCTTCTGCATTTTTTAGAACTTTTGCTCCTGGTAGATTACTGACTCTTTTCTAGGGAAACAGGTGACCTTCTACCCTTGGCATCTATCTTCGAGGGCGACATGGGCTATAGGTATTCATGTGCAGATGATGAGGCTAGTGGCACATGAGTTTTGGTACGTTTAGTACCTTAAGGAGATGATGGTGCGACAGATCATGGAGGGAGAGGTGGAGGTCCCACAATCGGCACCCCCTGGGTACATGAAGTGGGTGAAGGAGATGACTGATAAGGCTAGGAAGATGGCGATGGAGGGCGAGCCCTATATGCATTACACAAATATGACGATGGGTTATGACTATTTGGACTTTATAACCAACTTTTTGATGCCATCATGCACATATGACACGGAGAATATGCCTCCACTCGCGATTGGTTTAGGGAGAGGTACCAGCATACCTGCGGCATCGGCCTACAGTACTATAGGAAACGCGACAGTGGCAGATCGGGGAGGATTTGCTTCTTCATATCTCCATTCCCTTTTATCACCTTTGGCTGCATAGTGGGGGCATGGAATCAGTGCCTCACTTCCCTCATGCGACGGTGGAAGTGTATTTTCGAGGAGGCTATCCAAAGTGAGATATAATCATTTCTTTTTTTCCGTTTCCTTCCTTCTTTTATCTTGACTGACTTGCTTTTATTTTTAGTGCTTTTTTTCTTTTTCTTTACAGACTATCCGTGTGTCGACCACCTGGCTAAGGGATATCACGGATTGAATGGCGTCAATGCCAAACTATGTGAAGAAGTCAGCCAGTATCTGCTTTGTGCCATGATCCACGTCTGATGAGAGCTCAAGTTCTGAGAGTAGGGGATCCACTGCTCATCGCCAAGGAAAATGCATCCACCGAGGTGGTTGAAGGTAATTTTGAGATATTTTTGGAGGGATCCGGGCTGCGTCCTGATATATCTTTTTTCTTCTTGTCTTTTTATTGTACCTGCAAGAGAATGTAATGATTCCAAGAAAATTATATATAAGAAATGCATTTATTTGATGTTATCTTGGTTTAATTACTTACTCTAATTTTCTGCTAATTTCTTTCATTATTTGCAAAGATGGAGATAAAATAAAAGAAGGGACATGATTGATTTTTCTCAAAGAAAAATGTCTATTTCAGAAGATAAGTAGAACGGATAAAATAAGGATTTTTCAAAAAGGAAAACTCGACGATTGATTTTTTCCAAAGCAAATATTTATTTTAGAAATCATAGCGGTTGCCGATCGGCATACCCCTTAGCCTACCTATCGTCATAAAGGTCAAGTCCAAATCACTTTCCTAGTTTTGATTGCACTTTCTGCGTACTCTAGGTACTTTGGAGCAGGGAAACCGGTGGAGTTTTGAATGATTTATTTTTTGTGGAATTTTTCAGTATAAAATGGGGAGCTTTGGAAGTGTTTTCTTCACCACATTCTTCTTTCTCCTCTTTGTAGTGCTCTTCTTCTCTATTCAGCAAATGGCTCTTCTAGTGTCCGGGGACTTTTCCTCTTACCTTGAAGGTTTAGAGGCCATGTGCCTCTACAATGTCAAATCTAAAGCTTTTGTCAAGTGTCAAGTTTCTTTGTAGTGTAATCACCCCATAGACTGAAACTTTTTGGAAGCCATGGTATAATTTCGGTACCCTGAAGACCATATTTTGTAGTTTGTCTTCGATGAGGTGTGTCCCACCAATTAGGAGTTATGTATGATGTTAGGTGTTAGCACTAGTGTAGCGGAAGCTATACCAGATTTATCTCGTTCTCCCCGAGTGTCTTTGGCGGAGTTTTTCCATATTTCCCCTTCAACTGCTCAGCCCCTGGTTCATGGATGAAACATCGTCCTCCAGATGGTCATAAATTCAGTATGACAGAGGGATTTGATTGAAAATGGCTTTACCGGTGTTGTGGTCCTGGGTTTTACTACTAGGCTTTTATTAGTGATAGGCTTTCTGAAGGCTGGCCCTTAGGTGTCCACAGTAGAGCTGTGGTTATCCTACCACTGTAGTACTACTGCGGTGGTATTAGAAAAGACTCTAAATGGCCCAGATGCCTGGAAGGAGGGTCAGGATGGAATTTTGCGGGGGAGCCCTATCATGCTGTTTATGTGGCTATCTGAGAGATTGCGCCTGGTAGCCCCTCCTAAGTACCCTCTGTCGTGCATTCCTAATTTATTTTTCTAGGCCCTTCTTAAACTTCGGCCCATCGGCAGAGAGAAGGGTTAACTGGCTTCTGGATCACGGGGCATAATGCCTTCGTCGGTCGGTACTGTGGTGGGTATAATTTTAGCCTATTTTGCAGTTGGGGAATTACTGGTATGTACGATTGGTCGGTCTTCACCAGACTTCTTTCTACTTTCCCAAATGAATTCTTCTCCAAGTGAAACGAGAGAATATTGTTCCTCCCTACATACCTAACTTCTTTCTAGTGGAGGATTTGGTGGAGTCCTTAAGGATGATACTGGGACCCTTATGTTAGCGGCGTCGACTGTCTACTCGCCCGTTATAATTTTTTAGAAAGGCTATGTCTATATTCAAGAATTATTTGAAGTGGTTATGGAAATGGGTGGTTGAGAAGATTTTTGTGGAGGAGCTTGTGTAAAGATGGCTTGTCATGTTCGACACCTTAGAAGAGGGTGGCATGGTTTCATCAAAGCTCATTAAGGCCTACCGTTGCATGGATCACATTCAAAGAAAATAGTGGGTGCCTATAGGCCTCTAGGGTAAAGTAATAATGATTAGGCGGGCCCATCTGGTAGTTGGGGATAAGGTTTTGAGAAGCTGGTGTAGGTTTATGCTGGTGGAAATTTGTGTTTGGTTTCAAGTAGGTGTTTTGATTTTGGGTGGGTTTTTGGTAAGTTTTTGGATCCTTTGTGAAGCTTGTCTAATGGTAGGGAATTGTAGGTTATATGGGGGTTAGAAGGGAGAGGTTTGTTTGACTCCCGTCGCTGATACTTCAAGTAATAGCCACATTCCTGATTAAAATAAAAGAATAGTGATTTTAACATATTTTGTTGTATCTTTTGATGAATTTCGTATTTGAATTGTTTATACCAATCACTAAGGCATACATAATCATTTTGTTTGTTAAATGATTAGAGATACCTCTATTCTCGGGGGAAGAAAATAATAACATTATATGAGAAAGAAAGGACTGCGCTTGTAGACACCCCATTCTAGCACCCCTAACCTCTCCTCAGTCCCTAGCACCTCCCTTCATCACTACAAAACTAAGTCATACCCTGGGTACAGACCTAGAGGCCATCGGGCACTCCCAGGCTCCATTTGACCAAAAGTCAAACTCTTCAGCTCGACTGAGACTGAATGAATCTTCAAAGGGTATTGAAACTCCTTTCCAACGTTCCACCCCGTGCATTCTAACTTTCGGTGCAGACGAACGACTCGTTTTCCCCCGAAACCTAACCTAGAGGCCACCAAACGCTCCCAGACTCCGTTTGACCAAAGTCGACTCTTCAGCTTGATCGAGACTAAATGAATCTTCCAAGGGCACTGAATCCCCTTTTCAATGGTCCACCCCGTGCGTGATTCTGACTTACGGTGTGGACGAACAATCCGTTTTACGCCGAAAGGTCATCGAATGCTTCCAGGCCCCAATTGAAAAAAGTCAACTCTCCAAACTGAGTCAAACTCTTTGGAATATCGAAGTAAATCTCCTAACCTTTCCAAAGGTCTGCCCCTTTCACGATTCTGACTTACCGTACGGACAAACGATCCGTTTGCATTCGATAATCCCCATTCAAAGGACCGATGAGCGCTTCCGAGACACATTTGACCTAAAGTCAACTCCCAGACCCGGGAGAAGTCCAAGGACTTTCTAAGGTCTCTTAAGTACCTTTCCAGCAGTTCACCTCGTGCACGATTCGGATCAATGATTTGCGTTTTACTACTATTTTTTCGAAGGAACCTGAAAGAGACTGCCAAACGGCAGGTTCCAAACCCTGCCTATCGGCAGTGTGCCCAAAGGCCCCTGCCGATTGGCAGGAACATACCTATGCAGATGGGCAATGCCCTGGGCCTATAAAAAGGAGGGCCTGACCTCATTGCAAAGGAACCCAAGATATGAAATCCATCACTCTGAGCGAACTCAGAAAAACCTCTCTCGAAGTCAGCATGATTTCCACATCCAAATCCTTTTACAACCTTCACTCTTCATCATCTTTTTCATCAAACTTGGTGAATTAACTACTCTTAATCATCATCCAAGTGCAAGGTCTACTCTCCAACATTCAAGATCAATCTCAAGATCTTCAAGAAGGTCCAACTTTATCAACTCTTTCTTTAAATTCTCCTAAATTCGCATTAACTTATTTTATTACTTAACTTTTTTTCTCTAATATCGCATAACCTAATATAGTTTTTATTTAGTATTATTGGACATCTCTTATTTTCATACAAATAAAATCCAAAAAAATAAGAAAAAGAGGGTTTGCTCATAAATTGCAAACGAGAATTCTCACACTTTTCTCATAACTAAAATATCTTTTTACACACACACACACAAAAGAGAAGTCCCGGGTTGGATTTATGGGATAAATCCCACCCCTTATTTTGCGTACGAACTACGTGGACTTTGATGTTATTTTTTTACAAATAATTTTGTACAAATAAAATATTGTACATGTAAAATATTGTATAAATAAAATATTAGGTGAAATATTTTGTACAAATAAATTTTTACATGTAAAATATTGTAGAAGTAAAATATTAGGTGAAATATTTTGTACAAATAAACTTTATTTTGTACAACATTATTTGCATTTTTTTTTTCTGTTTTTTAAATTTTACAAACATTATTTTGTACAAATATTTTTTTTCTGTTTTTTTTTAAATTATAAACAATATTTTCTACAAACATTATTTTTTTTCTTTTTTTAATTACTTGTACATTTTTTACGGCCTTTTTTAAAAAAATTGTACAAACATCTTTTTACTCTTTTTTTAACTAGTACATTACAGCTTTTATACCCAACACAGAATGACAACTTTTTTTTACTCCAAAGCTGTTTTTACAACACACAGTTTTTTTTTACAGCTCATAACCAAGAATAAAAACAAAACAAAAAAGACCTATTTACTTTTAACTTTTTCAAAAGGAAGCTTCTTACGCTAAACATAAAACATAAGAAAGGAAATATCTTCTTTACTTTACTTTCATTAGGCTTTTCAACCAACATAAAACATCATAAATGAAAAGACTCACAGACCGAAGTAAAGAAAGAAAAATGGGGTGAAAATAAAAATACTGTTAACAATACATTAATGGGAAGTGGGCAAAGTCTAATTTTTAATTAAAATATATTAAAGTTTAGAATTGAAAATTAATTATGTATTAAAGTCTAAATGACCCTAAAATGTATCCGTGGCTCAGTCCAAGTTTATTGCTTGGATAATGCTTCACTTTATTGCATGCATGTACCATTTTAATACATGTAATTGCAACATTAGTGTAGAATGTAAACCGACATTATAGGAAAAGATAAAAACTACTAATAATCTTACAAATTAAAATTTGAATATTTGTGAAAAGCGTAAAGTTTAAGTTTAAAAATTGAGGCATAAATTACATCACTAAAAGGGAAATAATTAAAGATAATATAAATGTTAGGTGTGTCATGCTTACATAAGCCTTCACGCAACCCAATGTCTTCAACATCAACATCACATCACACTCAAAATCAATTGGCATGGTAAGTAACCCCAACTAAACTAGTGCCTTAATGTTAAAACTAGAAACGTAGTTGTTAGTAACTTAAAAAGGACACGTCACACCATTCTAAACATAAAATGGCCTAAAAATTTATGCGCAACGCCACAAGCCAATCAACAATAGTAAATGCACAGCACTTTAAATTTCAGTAACACTCCAAAATATAATCACACCCCACCACCTGTCTTTCTTCTCAAACTCCTTATTTTGGGTTATGCATATCTGGCTATAATTAGATATTTTTATTTATTTAACGAACTTATTTAGTAGGCAAAACAAGTAACACGGGATAAAGAGAATAGAGCTTCATTTATGAAAACACAATCAATCTATCGCATAGTACCTTTTGGCACCAAAAGGTTTTTATGCATTATAGCCTAAGGTGGCTTCTAAGGGCACCACAAGAATTTAGAGTTTTAATACAAAAGTAGGCAAATGGTTTGTGTGACAAATTTTTTCGTGACGCCATGAAAAATTCTATATTTTTTCAGGTGGGGCTATTTGATAACATTAGCTTTTAAGGTGACAAATTCAATTTTTTTGACAATTGTTTTAGGAATTAGGTTATCAAAAGAAAATAATATCAATTGTCAATTCATTTATCACTGGTATCTATCTATTCTACTTGAGTATCTACCAAAGTTAAAAGTGTTATCTATTGATTCAACTTAAGTATCTCCCAAATATCATATGTTTACAGTCCCCAAATACCTTTTTTATGAAAACTTTATCGACCACATTATATTTTATGCGAGTTGGCAAGTTGGCGATAGTTGGAAAAGGTCCGAGTTGTTTAAATAAATCAAGCAAGGGTGTATGCGTATAAAAATATTATATAAAAGAGTGATATCTCAATGACTCTAAAAATGAATAAAAACAAAGAAGAATATGATTTAAAAAATATGATAAAAACTAAATGTAAAAAAAAATCATATATGAAAGAAATGTAACACTCCGTAATTTTGAGTAATTTATTTTAGCTTAAATTACATGTGTGACGCAATTTAATATAAATGGGAAATAATGAGAAAGTAGTAAATATTAATTTGTGAGAATAAAATTAATATATATATATATATATATATATATATATATATATATATATATGTGTGTGTGTGTGTGTGTGTGTGTGTGTGTGTGTGTGTGTGTGTGTGTGTGGTAAATTTACTAGCGTTTTTAAGTAAATTTAATTAAGTCAATTGTAGTACGTCATATGTGAGTGGAAACGACGGGAATTGATGGTATCACAATCGGGGCATTTGTCCGATATATTTTTTGGGATGAAATAGGATAATTAGGTTTAGTGACTCGGATGGTGATTTCAAGTGACGGTTTATCCAGAATAGGTCGAAATGTCAGAATTATATACCCGGGGGTAGTAATTGGGTTCCAAGGGCTTTTTAGACTAGCCCGAGCCCATGTAGGGGTATTGGGGTCATTTTAATGTAGGCTAATAACTTAATTTTAGAATTTGTGAACTAAAATATAAGGGTTAGAGATGTGAGGCAACCATAACATTTATTATAAACCCTAAGAGGGAAAGGAGAGAGGGGGAAGAATAGAAATCAAGAAAGCTACAAGAGGCTAATTTGGGAGGTGATTCAAGGATTCTAACATCAAATCAACACACACAAGAGAGAGATTAGATCCTACGAACAATCCAAAGAAGCAATTAACTTTCTTTAAATCAAATTGAGGTGTATTCACATTCATATCGTGGTAGGTGTAGAATAAAAGAAATTTTGGGAAGGGTTCTCACATGTAATTATTTTTTTTTTATGAAATTGATATTACAGGTAGTTTTGATGATCAATTGATGAAGTAAAACTATTTATGATTGCTGGAATTAGATTATATTTCAAAATTTAATTTTTAAGACACATAAAGATGGAATCTTGTTCGGTTCTTGGTTGAAGAACATGAATCTTGAAGAACTTAGAGTTTAATTGATGAACAATAGACAACAATCTGCCAGAATTTTGACGTTATTTTAAACTTATTCCATTTTAATTGTACTTAGAATTAGATTACATGCCCTAGATGTCTGGAAAGGTATGGGTGTTAGATTTCCAATGAGATTTGAATGAGGTCATTTGGAGTTCTATAGAGGGAAAAATCACAATTTTACTACAGGGTGTTTAATCTATCAGCATATCAATCTGCCAGAATTTTTGACATTACTTTAAACTTATGCCATTTTAATTGTACTTACAATTAGATTGTGTGCCATAGATTTCTGGAAAGGTCTATGCCTTATCTTCCCAATGAGCTTTGAATGAGGTCGCTTGGAGTTCTGTATAGGGAGAAATCATAAATTTACTACAGGGTGTTTAATCTGCCAGAAAATTTACGACCCGATTCCGTGGCTTAGAAAATGACAATTTTATTAGTTTAGGTGTAAAACTTGAAATAAATTATTGAAACCATAACTTGAGTAGTTTGGGATTATCGATCGATCGATGAAAGCTAATTTTTGGAGAATTTTGGGGTTTGGTTATTAGATAAATTTCGAGGAGTTCCAAATGAAATTTATAATCCCTAAAGGTCAGAAAGAGTTTAATGGAGTGATTTAAAGAGATTTATTGCCTAGGGATGGTTGGGTAATTAAATTTGAATTAGAAGTCGTGAGAGAGATAATTGATGATAAAGTTTAAATATCGAATTGATGAGTTAAATTCAGGAATAAATGAACGGGTTGGTTCTGGGTGTTTTATTGGAGTGATGTTACTTGATAAACTTGAATGATTATACGACGAGTTGGTTGGGTAAGTCCGGGCATGTTAGCAGGGTGACGCTATTGTAATTAATTAATGGATGATAATTTAATTAACTAAGAGTTGTGAGAAAGACTCGGGATTTGTAGGCTAGTGCTTTGAGTGATAGGCAGGAGTTAATCGGATTTTGAGATTTAATTTATATATCCGGGTATAGAGATGGTATATATACGAATGTGAATAATATATGTGTGTATAATATTTATATGAAACATACCTATCCTAGCAGAAATACTATTAGGGAGGTTGCACGCCGTGGGAGTTCACTCTAGAGAATTCCAACAGATGTAGTACCGTTCCCCAGGGTCATAGGTGATGTGCACGCCTGTATTATGTAGGGTTAGAGTACCGTGAAACAATGTGGTGTGGTTATGACCACGGACTTAAGGCCATGACCGCCTCCAATGTTCGTTTGTGATTTTCAGGTCCGGTGGTGAGATTTCGGTTAAGTTTTTCAGAATGTGTTGGACATTCCTGGAGCACGATAACATGCTAGTGAGCTCGCTTTCAGAATGTGGAGGACATTCGAAAATGCAGTTGCATATATTACGAGTAATATATATTTATGTGTGTGTGTGAGAGAGTATACTTCTGTGACATTTCTATATAACGTACCTAATAGCATAGTAAATTATATACGGGCTTATACGTTAATAATGAACGTGAATAAATAACTGGAGTAAAGTTATAGATTGATTAATGGTTTAATAAGCTAATAAGAGATAAATCTAATTAAGAAATGAAAGTTAGACAATACTCGAGTCAGAGCAGTGTGCTAGTGAGATTTGTAAATAAGATTAGTTAGGCGGGGTAATTTAAGTAGGTGGGTTAAGATGTAGGCACTAGGTGTGCCCAATAGTTAACAGGTGAGGGGTAATCTCATAAGAGTGCGACACCGACTTAAATATGGAAAGTTTAATTGCATATTTATTTACTACATCTTAATCATTTGCTAAATGTATTTTAAAAGGTTTTGGGCTCTGACCCGTTTCAAATCTATTTTCAAAATTTTTAAGTGTCCAACCACAGGGACGCCAAGGATGATTGTTCTTTTCAGGTACACGTAGCTGGAGCCTTTTTAAATTGCCATGGAAAATTGTGGGTAAATGGATTGGGTGATAATTTTTTCCATAGCAAAATTTGTCATGGAAGATCCTATCATTTTTTAGCTAGTGTTGTTTGATAGCATTCATTTTTCATGTGACAAATCCTATTTTTTTATAGTGTTTTATATGGTAAGAGATTTAATGAAAGGGCCTAATATAAAAAAAATATTAAGGCAATTTAGAATTAAGTCCCCTGTTGACAATTTTTAAACATTTAAGGACAATTTACAATTAGGTCCACTTGTTATGCCACTAGCGTGGAATTCTACAAGAAGAGAATTAGTGAACCTAAGTGTTTAAAATTTATTTGCGAGGGACCTAAGAGCACCTGGCTAAAATTATTATTAAAATATATAATATACAGAAGAATACGATATCAAAAGAAAGGTTCGTGCTAAAGGTATCACATTTTTTTTTCTGTGGCACAACAAAATGCTTAAAAGTGTTTGTACATTGTGCTTTAATACAACACTTGAAAATATATGATAAAAAATTCTAATGTAAAAAAATTTCGTATATAAAAAAAAAGGATGAAAAAAATTGTTATAAAAAAATTAAGATATAAAAAATTTGATATAAAGAAGAATATGAAATAAAAAAATGATATAAAAGAAATTTGATGTACAAAAAACTGATATATAAAAATGAAATAAAAAGTCGAACGAAAAAAAATTGATATAAAAAATTATGATATAAAGAAGCATATGTATTTAAAAAATATGACATAGAATGTATATTAATGAAATGTGATAAAAAAAATCTAATGTATAATAAATTGTATATATGAAAAATATGATATAAAAATCAGATGAAAAAATGAATCTATAAAAAAATTAGATATAAAAACAAGCCGTTGATTTTAACTAAATAAAAAAAACTTTATTTTAACAAAAACAAAAGTGAACAAGCCATTGATTTTAACCAAATAAAAAAAAAACTTTATTTTAAGAAAAACAAAAGTAAGCAAATTTTGGGTGGCAATTTTTTTTTTTTTTGTTATGAGCAAATCAAAGAATTTCACAAAAAGATGGAAAAGTATGACAAATGGCATATGGCATTAAAAAATTCTTCATGTCAAATATTAGCTATCAAACACATATAAAAGTGAGCAAAAACATCATTTGTCACGTATTTGCCATTGCAAAATTTTCTTTGGACCATAAGTATCACCTATTAATGACCATTTTGATGATTTGTCATGGTAAAATTTTCTTTGGACGTAGGAAAATAATTTGAAGGAAAATTTTCCCATCACAAATTTTATCCATGCTCAAACAAATCCTAGTAGATGAAGATATAAATAATATTTGATGAACATTGTATACAATATTGGTTAAGCGGATTTATTCATGTAATTTTCGCAGTATTCGTGTTTATTGCTAACCCGACTAACTTATTATTCTTGTTGACAGGTTGTGTTTTTGTGTTTGTGTTAAGAAATGATCAATCCTAACTTGCCGACTCGTGTTAAGTTCGAATCATGTTATCGTGTCTACGTGTCGCTAGAGAAACAAAACAAACACGTACGAAGTCTTTACGGTCATCTTCTTGTTGTCAACTTGGAGGAATTAAATTGGCTCATATCGATATGGGACCGAAAAAGTTATTTCATCATTATCTATTGTATTAAAATAATCACACTAAAATGTATATTAATCAGTACAATAAAATTATGTATTATACGACATTCATTTTACTGCAATTGCCACATCATATGTGATATATTTAGGATCCGTTTGATAAGCCACATTTTCATGGTAAATTATGCATGGATACCATGTCGACATACATGTTTTGCCATCTTTTTGATAAATTTTCGGCAAATTTTGCTTACATATACATGATGACAAAGTTTTCTCACAGATTTTCCATTCCTGTGAAAATTATTTTTTTTAAACTTGTTTTTCTTGGTTAAAACTTTTTTATTTTGTTAACAAATGTGTTTTAAAAATTATTTTTTTTCTAATTATTTTTTTAAAATTGTGTTTCACTAAAAATTGGTTTTTGTGTTAAACGTTTTCTGAAAAAATAGTTTTTAGAAAAATAGGTTTTTGTGTTAAGCCTGTTTTTCTTAAAAAATACTCATTTTTGTGTTAAAACTATTTTTTTCTAAAAAAATAGGTTTTCAATAAACTGTTTTTCGTTACAAAACTGTTTTATTTTTCTCAAAACTGTTTTTATTTTTTATTAATTTTTATTTTTCATTAAAAACTGTTTTTTGTTAAATTATTTTTTTTCTTTAAAATTGTTTTACTTTTTGGCTAAAAGGACCTTTAATGTAATTTTTTAGTTTTATTAATTATATTTTCTAAAATAAAGTCTATCTTAAATTCCGACAATAATATCATCAATTATTGTTGTTATAAATTGTCAGTCTAGAATCAAACATTTTTACACGGCAAGAGACTTGTATAGTCTTGTTGACTTTGTGTTCAACTTGTTTGCAAGTGGAGAAAAAAGTTCTATGCTGAAAGCACTCTCCCTCTCCCTGTATAAAGGTAGATGTCGCCCATTTCCTAATTCTCATACACAAAAATAATAATTTATTATTCATCCTTGTTGCTTGTTTGAACAATCGTGATTAGGAAAATTGTAAACTCACACTCAGCGTGTCTTTATCCACTGATTTTCTTTATTATCATCATCTTGCTACATTATTCTGTGTCATCTTTCTCTTACTCTCAACATAATCATCACCAGAGCTCTGCCCCATTGCTTCAACTCTGCATCTGAAGAGTGTGCTTTATATGGTCAAACTTGTCAACCAAAGACCAAGTATTGGAAGAGTGGTACAGCGTGATTGAGTTTGACTTGAGTTGTTGCAGCTAACAGCGCCCTCTTCCAGCTATCTCACCTTAAGATCCTCAACCTTGCTTATAATGATCGCCATGGCTCTCGAATTTTACGTGAATTTGGTGGATTTGCTCCGCATCGAAACCTATCTGGCTCTTATTTTGCAGGCAAAGATTCGTCAAAAATATCCCATCTTTCCATACTGCTTTCACTTGATCTCTCTCAGAACTATGACATCGAAATTGAAAGTCAAAATTTCAAAACTTAAACCAATTGAGAGAACTTTCTCTTACGCGTCTCAACATCTCCTCTGTTTTACCCATGAATTTGTCTTCTTCTCTCACATTTCTTCATTTTTTTGAAACTGGACTGCATGGGAAATTACCACATAATATTTTCAATATTCTACCCAACTTGAAAGAACTCGACTTATCTTGGAACAATGGTCTGCTGGTCCCTTCCCATAGGTTAATGTGAGAGCTAGAAGCAATCCTCTCAGGTGGTTGGATCTTTCTTACACGAGTTTGTTAGCTGGACAATTACCAGATTCAATCGTCAATTTGAGGTCTTTAGATTATCTATATCTGCATTCATGTGAATTATCTGGGTCCATCCCTCAATCACTCCAAAACCTTACACAAATAACTCATTTGAAGATCTCAGAGAACAATTTTAGTGGACAGATTCCATCTACACTTTCAAATCTCAAACACCTCACTTTCTTAGATTTTTCAAACAACAATTTCGGTGGCCAAATTCCTTATTTTTTTACTAATATCACATCCTTAAGCTTTATCAATCTTCAAGTTAACAAATTCAGTGGTCCATTCCCTATTTTTTTGCTACCCTCACAGCTTGTTAGTTTAGATCTCTTAAGTAATTCACTGACTGGCCCCATTCCCTCCAACATAGTTGGGCTTCACAACCTAATCCATCTCAACATCTACAATAACTCCTTCAACGGGTCATTACCTTCTTGGTTGTTCGCTCTTCCATCTTTGGAATACTTAGATCTAATCTTGAATCGATTTACTGGAAAAATCCACGAGTTCAGATCAACCTCACCGACGCTTATTATTTTGAATAACAATGATCTGCATGGCCCCATTCCGATTTCCATTTCAAAACTTGTGGACCTAAGTCATCTCGATCTCTCATCGAACACTTTCATTGGTAGTGTGGAGCTAGGCATGTTTTCAAATCTCACAAACCTTGAGCATCTTTATCTTTCTAACAATAATCTATCTCTGACCACCAATATCAATGCAGGCTTCCCCAACCTCAAATAATTAGGATTGGCCTCTTGCAACATGACTGAGATGCCCCTTAATTTTTCACTATTGCATCAATTATATTCTCTTCAACTTTAATCCAATTTACTTCAAGGACCACTTCCTTCAACCATCTGCAGTTTCAGCTCTCTTGAAATCCTTGATTTGTCCAATAACAAGTTTGCAGTACAATTCCAGTGTTTGGGAAATTTTAGCCTGGTCTTTCGGTGTTAAATTTATGTATGAATAGATTTTACGGGCCCATTCAAACCACATTTGGTGCAACATGGAACCATTTGAGAAGTCTTAATTTGCATGGAAATCAATTGGAAGGAACGTTGCCACGATCTTTGGCCAACTGCACATACTTACAAGTTCTTGACCTAGGAAATAATCTAATAAATGATACATTCCCGCATTGGTTAAGAACTCTTCCTGAACTCAAATTCTAGTCCTGAGATATAATAGGTTCCATGGTCCCATAACTAACACTTCCAAGACTAATGAGTTTCAATTCAGTAACCTTCGAATAATTGATCTCTCTCACAATCAGTTTACTGGCTTTCTTCCATCACAATATTTTATGAATTTCAAGGCCATAATGAACGTGGAAGAAAATGAAATTGCAAATAAGTATATGATGTACGAGAGTGGAAAGGTTTATTATGACGAAATTACTCTGGTAATGAAAGGGGGGGGAGACTAACCTAGTGAGAATTCTGACTATCTTCACAACCATTGATTTTTCTAGTAACAAATTTGAAGGTGAGATTCCAAATTCCATTGGAAATTTAAACTCACTCAAAGTGCTCAGCTTATCTCATAACAGACTTATAGATCATATCCCTTATGTGTTGACAAATCTTTTCGTGCTTGAATCATTAGACCTCTCCTCTAACCAATTTTTGGGGCAGATTCCTCAACAATTAACAGCTTTAACATTGCTTGAGGTATTGAATCTCTCACAAAATCATATAGTCGGACCCATACCTCAAGGCAAGCAATTTTATACATTTCAAAATGATTCCAACAGTGGGAACCCGGGCTTGTGTGACTTTCTACTATCAAAAAATGTAGATATGGCGAGACACCACACCCACCGATAGTCCAACAAGATAAAGATTCGGATTTTGCGAGTGGATTCACATGGAAGGTTGTGTTGATGGGGTATGGTTGTCGGACAGTGTTTGGATTGGGTATGGGTTACCTCATGTTCTTGACAGGAAGACCGAGATGGTTTACAAAAGTTTTTGAAAATAGACAACACGAGAATGTAAGGAGAGGTCCCCGACATCCACGAAGAAGAATTCAACAATCTATCTGGCAAATGATACATGAGTTTTCAAACTGTTGTGTGTTGAACTTCATGAGTAATTTTTTTTTATCTATTTATAGAATTTATGCGTTTACATTATTTTCAAATAGTAAGTTACACCTTTGTCTACTTCTTTTGTTTTTAAATGAGGACATGTGAAAGAATCCAAACGGATTCACCTTCCATTTTATAGCATGCGACACTTGCGCATGTGTAACTAAAACTCACATTGTAATAATTTAAAAATCCCTACTAATTGCTAATGCTTATAGGAGGGAAAAGTTAAAAAAATTGAGTTTAGAAAAAGGAAAAATGTTCATATTAAAGAGAAAAAACAGGAACATGTAGCAGCTCCGCAAATTTTGTTTTACCAAGTTTGGATGAGAAATAACTAGCTTAGGTAGTTTGAAAGAATCTTCTCTATGGCGCGTGGAATTTTTTTGATCTTTAATCATGGATACGTTAACAAGATAATACACATTTTAGATAGATAACCTCAAAAGGAGGATAGACGATTAAGAATCTTAATTAAAATTATAGTTTCCTTTTTTAAATTATTGTTAGGTTTCTTTTAACCCTAGTTCTTTAAATTATTTCTTGTGTTGGAAATTCAGGACTTGAAACCAGTTCTTTGCAGTCAAAGACTACTCTTGTTGCAACTAAACCAATGATGGTCTACATGAAGAGTCTTACAGAAAAGGAAATCAACTCAGGAAGCCACCTCAATTAGGAATTAAGGGCAGTTGGAACACCTTTTTGTGCTGGTGGAATACCTTTCTGTATAGTTGAGAACAAATTTTGTGTAGTTGCCTCTGTTTTGTGCAGTTGGTGAAAGTGCAACACATGATTTAGTTGGTTTTATTTTCGGAGCTGATATGTCATCAATAAATTTGTGGTTTATACTTATATTCTTGATTCTAACTCACAAATTTCCTTATATATCTTCATTGTTACGCATTGAACCAAAATAAATATAAGACGAATGAACAAATCGATAAAAGATTTATGATTATCTGAACAAACTATGAGTTTCCATTTACTAAAACTATCACAACTGATATATAAGATTCATTATAACCGAAAATTCAAAATTAAATCCCCAACTTCTATTTCTCTCTAGTATGTAACTTTAAAGTAACATAATATTCAACCAACTGAAACTAGTACATTACATAAGTTCCTACATTAAGTTTGACTTGCTAAAATAGGTACAATATGATCAATCATAACCTAAGCCACTTCTCTCTTCCTCCCATCCCTTGAATTTGATACTTTAAGTGAGTTACCATTTTAAGCATCCCAAGAATAACTTGCCTTCCATGAGTACCTATCGATGAATCAAACCAAAAAAATTTATAACCACATCAACCGTATGCCTGTAATAGAATGAGGTGAATTCTTTAACTCGTATCGTGTATCTTGGTTTAGTATCTAGAAAATAGGTCTTATGGTAAGGTAAATGAAAGTAATAGAAAATTTGCCTTGTAAATATTCTTAATTGAGTCGGGTCCACTTGTTTTTTACTTCACAAAAATGAGTTCCTTTGTTAAATCAAACCTTTTGATATGATAGACAACAGAGTTTGAAATCAGATTTGACTGAGTCTAGATATAAGGAGGTTGTTGATAAAGTCTAATCGTTTTAGTTTGTTATCATCTGATCCCTACTTTATAGGGAATTTAATTGTACTTGTATTGTATACATATACACAGTGAATTAAAAGATTGAAGAACATGGTTCTAGCCACCAAAACACACTTTGTTTACTCCTCTGTTTCTTCTTCTTCTTCATGGTATCAGGGCTGTAGTCAAATGACTATGTCTGGGTACCTTTTTTCTCCACCACTTCTCTTGTTCGACTGTTTCAGTTTGTTTAATATTTCACCATACAAGGTTGTTCATAAAATTCTACTGTCGTGGTGCCCAGTTTCTCTGGATTCTTGTCCATCAAATTGGACAGAACAATGTACACTCTCTGGTTGGCCCAATTTGTTCCCTTTTTGAAGAGTAAAAATTTAATGGGGTTCATCGATGGAATAAACCCTTGTCCTCTGCGGTTCAAATGTGATAGTGACGGTAAAATCATGTCTGAGGAAGATCCACACTATAATGAATGGCACCAACAAGATCAGATGATTTTAAGTTGGATTAATAATTCCCTTACTCCACAAGTGATTTCCACTTTGCTCGTTTCACATCCTCACATGCTACCTGGCAATCACTTGTGAAGAGGTATGCATCTCAGTCCAAAAATTGCATTGTACAGTTAAAGAATGATCTCTTGAGTATGAAAAGAGAGGATATGTCCATTATGTAGACAAACTCAATCATATTGCTGATAATTTGGCACTAGCTGGTGCTCCCATTGAAGATGATGAACTGGTTACTATTATTATGAATACTTTGTACACGCCTATGAAGCCACTGTTAGTT
This sequence comes from Sambucus nigra, assembly GCA_949130495.1. Classification (NCBI taxonomy): domain Eukaryota; kingdom Viridiplantae; phylum Streptophyta; class Magnoliopsida; order Dipsacales; family Adoxaceae; genus Sambucus; species Sambucus nigra. The sequence continues at coordinate 1,251,419 of CASBWL010000022.1, read as the reverse complement.
CTGCCCAAGCTCGTGACACTCCAATACCGTATGATGATCTTGTGGCCATATTACTTAGTGCTGAAATGAGATTTTGAGGCCCAGAATATACCATCCTTTGAAACAAATCCAAGTGCAATAATAATCGTGGTGTTGGATCTCTGAATAATAGTGGATTCAACCAGTGGGGAAGAGGGTCACCTGCCTTTCGTCAACCTCTTAATACTATGGGTCGTGGTCCAACTCCATCTTTTCTCAAAACTCAAGTTCTAGTTCATACACATGTGGCTCATCTAGGTATTATGGTAAGGGTCTTGATAACATGTGCCCTAAGGACACACACTTAGAACTCAAAAATAGTAGGGACAAAGTTCCGACATACAATTAATAGGGCACAAATACTCATATATAGCTTTCGTACCTACTATTTTGAGGCTCAAAACATGTGTACTGAGGGCACATGTTAACATTTTCCTTATGGTAATAGTTTTTATCGCCCCACTTGTCAAACTTGTGGGAGTTGTGTCCATTCAGTCATTGACTGTTATCAATGCATGAATCATGCCTATGAAGGTCGTGTTCCTACTCAGAAGATGGCTACTATGGCAGCCTGTCCGTATTTGGCCAGCACTGCTTCCACATGGTACTCCGACACTGGTGCTTCAAATTATATCACTTCTGATCTTGCGAACTTGGCTATTCACAATGAGTTCCATGGAAAAGACAAAGTTTATGTTAATAATGGTGCTGGTTTGGATATTGTTAATGTTGGTTGTAGTATTGTTTCATATGATTCCATTTCCTATAATATGAACGATATCTTACACTGTCCTTGTTGTTGCTAACCTTCTTTCCGTTTACCAATTCATACGTGATAATAACAGTTATTTTACTTATTTTCCTAATGTGAAGTAACAAAAGACCGGGAGGACACTTTTCCACGAGAGGAATGAAAATGGTCTGTATCTGTTCCACTTTCACCATCAGATTTCTACAAAGTCAGGTCATCCGTTTGCTTTTCTTACTGTTTGTGTTGGTATTCAAGTCTGCAATTTTAGATTGGGTCATCCTGCCTCTCCAACACTTTCAAGTCTTATTTCTAATAAGTCTCTTTCAATGACCAGATAGTTCGTTGTCCTTTTGTCATTCGCGTCCATTGGGAAAAAGTACTAAATTACCATTCCATTTTTTCTAGTTCACCTTTGGAATTAATACCTTTTGATGTATGGACATCCCCTATTGTATCTGTTAAAGGATCTAATATTATGTGTTATTTGTGGATGATTATTCCCATTATTCTCGTATTTTTCCTATGCAATTTAAACATGAGGTGTTTGATTCTTTCAATCTGATGGGGTGGTGAATACACGAAATGTGCCTTTCAAAATGTTTTAGCCAATAATGGAATTGGTTTTCATTCTTCTTGTCCAAAACATCCCAGAAAAAATGGAGTGGCCGAACGGAAACACCAACATATTGTTGAGACTGGCCTTACACTTCTTGCTCATTCTTATATGCCAATTGGTTATTGGGTTGAAGCATTTAACACATATGTATATTTAATTAATCGCCTTCCGACACGTGTTCTTCGTTCCATAAGTCCTTATGAAAAATTGTTTCAGCAATCTCCCAAGCATGACACTCTCAGTGTTTTTGGTTGTGCGTGCTTCCCCTACTTGTGTCCATATAATACTAATAAGTTTCAATTTCGTTTGAAGCGATGTTTGTTCTTGGGGTATTCTCTTAATCATCAAGGATATCACTGTCTTGATCTCGATAATGGTCATACATATTTGTCTCGTCATGTTGTGTTTGATGAATCCTCTTTTCCCTTTCAAGAGACTACTACTACTCCAGCTCAACACGTTTCCCCCAATTCTTTTGTTCCTCTACTGGAAATGGTCACGCTGCCGCAATCCACATCTTCTACCCACCTATTTACTAATTGTAATATGTCCCTCCCATCGTTCTCCTATGTCCGTGATTCATCTCACAGTAATCCTTTTAACCCTCCACTCTTAAACACTCCCTTTACTACCATCTTGCCTTCTCCCCTCACCAAGTCATCCCATTAATAGTTCATCCTTTACCTGACCAGCCTTCTGATATTTGGGGCCAGCAGGTCTTCTCCTCGATAGACCAGACTCCTCCGCCCTCGCAACATTCCATGATAACTCGTGGCAAAGATGGTATTCGCCTTCCAAATCTTAAATATGCTCTTAATGCAGTTTTTAATGTTGATTGCACTGAACCTAATTGTTTCAGTCAAGCGGTAAAAATGTGAAGTGGCGCACAGCTACGGGAGTGAGTTTGTGTTTAAGATTAAACGCATGTCTGACGGTTCAATTGAGTGTTACGAGACGCGCCAAATGGTTTCCACCAACAAGGTGTTGATTATTTGGAAACTTTTAGTCCTGTGGTGTGGTCAAACACTCCACTATTCTCATCATGATTGCTTTAACTGTCCATCATCAATAGCCTAGGCAATTGGATGTCCAAAATGCGTTTCTCCATTCGCGGATGCTTATATGTGTCAACCTAGTGGTTTCAGCGATGCCAAATTTCCTCATTATGTTTGCAATCTCCACAAGTCTCTTTATGGTTTGAAACAAGCACCACGGGCATGTTTTCAATGCTTATGTCATTATTTGGAAGCACTTGGGTTCCATGGTTCAAAAGTTGACTATTCTCTGTTCATATTTCATAAGGGTGATATAAGAATTACATTGGTGCTGCCCATACCTGCATTCAATGTCATCAATGGAGGTTCACATGCAGGCAATAAACTGGCAATGCAGGAGTTTATGATTCTCCCTGTTGGGGCTTCTTTTTTCAAGGAAGCCATGAAGATGGGTGTTGAAGTGTATCATCATCATGGTTCAAAGTATCGGTATTGGTCCCGGTGCCGGCCACTCGATTTTCAACTCGGTCGTGGTATCGGTCACGGTATCGGGCGATACGCAAAGATACACTATTTAGAGAGCGCAAAAAATTCCGAAAAAAATCAAGAAAATTCTAAAAAAATATGATTAACAATGTGGACCAATCAGATAAGTTTAAAACAATCCTTTAATATGCATAACATTGTACAATTGATTATATTGACGTGCTGCGAACTTGTCAGATTAAATGTTCCATAATAAATCGATGTTATTTTTTACGGAGGATACAAATATTATGTTTTTACAAAAAAAAAAACAAATGTTACTTTTTTAGTAAGAGGATAATTTTTTTTTTTACGAAGAGGATACGACTATTATATTCTTAGTATTATTTTTAGTAAGAGGATACAAATGTGTTTTTTAAGTATGTTATATTTTTCTAAAAAGGATAGAAATGTTTTTTTTTAGTATTGTTATTTTTTTACAAAGATGATACAAATACTGATTTTGACAAAACACTACATTTTTTTTGCAATCGTTTTTTATGAAAAGGATGCAAATGTTATTTTCTTACAAAAAAATGATGCAAATGTTATTTTTTTATAAAAGGAATGTAAATGTTATTTTTTTGTTGTTGTTGGGGTGCAAATATTTTTTTTTAAATTGATGGAAATGTTATTTTTTTACAAAGAGGATGCAAATATTTTTTTTTACTTGTGTTGCAAATGTTATTTTTACATAAAGGATGCAAATATTAATTTTACAAATGTTTAGAGGATGCAAATATTATTTTTACAATAATTACAGTTGTATATTTGTTTGTAAAAAAATAACATTTACATTTTGTTAATAAATAATAACATATTAAAATATAACATTGGGAACATTATTATAAAAAATAATAACAAATAACATTTGGATCATTTACATTCTTTAAAAAAAACTGGCACATATACAATGCACTAAATTAAACCCACTGGATGACCATATACCCCCACACACAGCACACTAAATTAAAAAACAATTAGCATTTCATAACCCCCCCCCCCAAAAAAAACCACGCTAACCAACACAACACTGGAGAGAGAGAGAGAGAGAGAGAGAGAGAGAGAGAGAGATTCCTAGTAACTTATACCATCTCGCCGATATATCACCGATATGGGCCGATTCTATCGCGATATTGCCGATATGGACCGATTCCATCGCGATATCGCCGATATGGGTCGATTCTACTGCAATATCGTCGATATGCGCCGATTATACCGCTATATCACTGATGCCAATGTTTAAAAAGGCGTTTGAGGCTTACGCCTCGAGGCGAGGCGGGCAAAAAATGCCTCGAGGATTAAGCTTCAGGGTTGAATTTGAGGCTTACGCCTCAATGCGCCTCACGCCTTTTTGCTGAGGCGCCGAAAAAAAAAAAACACTTGTTCTTTTTTTTGTTTCAAAACTGCACTTAACTTATACTATTTACTATTGTAATTTGAGAGAAATTATTAAAAAATAACCAATATGTTAATGAAACTTTAAAAACTGATTTTGTCCATTTGATTTTGTTTGAAATTAATGTACTAAATTAACTTCAATATGACTTTTTTTTTAAAGTTTTCTGTTTTGGGGTTTTCAACTTAGATTAATATGTTATCTTTAACTAAACTGAATATATATTAAGAAACTAATATATTTCAAAGGTTGTTTTTTTTTTAATAAACTTAGATTGATATGTTTTATTATTTTTTTAATAAAATTGTTGTTTTTTTAATCTTAGCTTGAAAATCATTGTTTTTTTAATAAATTTTCTTGTTAAATTGCATTGATTAATTTACAGTCATATTAGAAAATAACCAATATGCGAATGAAGCTAAAAAAATGATTTTGCCAATATGATTTTGCATTGATTAATTTATTGTCATATTGTAAAGTAACCAATATGTTAAAATTGATTTTCTCAAATTACTCTTCCTTTTTTTTAAAGTTATCTCGAGGGGAACAAAAAAATGTCAAACTATGTGAGAAAGTCCTCAAGGATGGTTTTTTTTGTAGTTTTATTTCATATTTCTTTGTTATTTTATTTTTATGGTTTTATTAGTATTTTTTTAATATTATTTTGCTCTTTTTTTTCCTTTTCCGTGAGGCTTACGCCTCGCCTCGCCTCGCCTTTCGCCTTTTTAAACATTGACCGATACTACCGAGAAATTACCGATATAGGGTCGATTCACATCAATAATTGAAAACTCAACTCGTCGTAACTCGGAATCGGATCGATGGGCACCGATACCTAGTCAACTCGGCTGTATCGTCGCGGTATCGGCCTTGACTTTGAACCATGATCATCATTTGAAGGCTGTATTTAAAAAGAAGTATGTTCAAGATGCCACCAATGTTGGCGATGAAGGTGGCTTTGCTCCAAATATCGAGGAAAACAAAGAGGGTCTTGAGCTGTTGAAGACAGCTATATCAAAAGCTGGGTATACTGGAAAGGTCGTGATCGGAATCGATGTAGCTGCTTTGGACTTTTATGATAACAATGATAAGAGTCCTACAATTTGAACTTCAAGGAAGAGAATAATGATGGATCACAAAATATATCTGGAGATAGTTTAAAGAATGTGTACAAGTCATTTGTGACCGACTACCCAATTGTATCTATAGAGGGCCCATTTGATCAGGATGGTTGGGAGCACTATGCAAAAATGACCAGTGAAATTGGTGAGCAAGTGCAAATTGTTGGTGATGATCTCCTTGTCACAAATCCCAAGCGTGTAGAGAAAGCTATCAAGGAGAAGACATGCAATGCCCTTCTTCTAAAGGTGAATCAAATTGCTTCAGATACTGAAAGTATTGAAGCTGTGAAAATGTCTAAAAGTGATGGTTGGGGTGTCATAGCTAGTCACAAAAGCGATGAGACGGAGGATACATTTATTGCAGACCTTTCAGTTGGTTTGGCTACTGGCCAGATCAAGACTGGAGCTCCATGCAGATCAGAACGCCTTGCTAAATACAACCAGCTTCTTAGGATAGAAGAAGAGTTGGGATCTCCAACAGTTTATGCGGGATCTAAATTTCGAGCACCACCCATACTAAATTTCAACGGGGGTACCAACTTGGTGTGGTTAAAGAGTATTTTTTTTGTCTTTTTTAGGGTTGGGTTTTTTACTTCTAAACTTGTGCATGTGTTTTGCCAAAGATGTTAAGCTGTGATTTTTTTAATGTGAAGACTAGTGGTAAAAAAGAAAAAAAGAAAAAAAAATGTGAATGATATTCTCATTACGGGAAATAATTCTTCTCATATTTCAGAGTTAATTTCTAATTTGGGGAAATTATTTTCTATGAAAACTTAGGACCTATTCATTTCTTCCTTGGCATCGAGCCAACGTATAGTTCAGGCGGCTTGCATTTGACTCAAACTAAGTATGTTCTGGATTTTTTGTATCATATGAAGTTTCAGGATATCAAACCTATTTCCTCTTGTGCCACTGCCATAAGTGCTATGAAACTGTCCTTCTACGATGGCGATCCATTTTTCGATTCTATTGAATATCTGAGTATTGTGGGCAC